>OW052222.1:63913437-64027215 GCA_932526605.1 Nephrotoma flavescens | reverse complement strand
TAATATATATATATATATATATATATATATATATATATATATATATATATATATATATATATATATATATATATATATATATATATATATATATATATATATATATATATATATATATATATATATATATATATATATATATATATATATATATATATATATATATATATATATATATATATATATATATATATATATATATATATATATATATATTGGGGGTACAAGTTGAAAATGCGGGATTGATAACAGATGGCGTTACTAACGCTATACGCATCAGGCAGTACTGTGACTATGTTCATGTCAAAGCTACGTCTTATAGCTTTAATTTTCAGTATGTGTCAATTTGTCGCAGTGTCAAATTCATAGTTTTTTTGAGCTCTCAATATGTCGAGTTTCGTGCCAACAAAACAGCATTTGCGGGAAGTTTTAATTTACTTCTTTAATTTGAAGAAAAGTGCTGCTGAAGCACATCGATTGGTCTCCGAGGCTTATCCGAGTCATGTTCCATCGGTTTCAACGTGCGAGAGATGGTTTGTGCGGTTTAGAAGTGGTGATTTTGACGTTGAGGACAAAGAGCGGCCGGGCCAAGTGAAAAAGTTTGAGAATGCTGAATTGGAGGCAATACTCAATGAAGACTCGTGTCAAACTCAACAAGAGCTCGCAAATTCATTGGGAGTGACACAACAAGCCATTTCCCATCGTATAAAAGCCCTCGGAATGATCCAAAAGCAAGGACATTGGGTGCCGTATGAGCTGAAGCCGAGAGACGTCGAGCGCCGTTTTTTTGCATGCGAACTGCTGCTCGAACGGCAAAAACGTTAGGGTTTTTTGCATCGCATTGTCACTGGTGATGAAAAGTGGATCCATTACGATAACCCGAAGCGCAAAAAATCATATGGTTACCCCGGCCATGCATCATCATCGACGGCCAAACCAAATATTCACGGCGCCAAGCTCATGCTCTGTATTTGGTGGGACCAGCTGGGTGTGGTGTATTATGAGCTATTGAAATCGAACGAAACCATCACAGGAGCACTATACCGAACTCAATTGATGCGTTTGAGCCGCGCACTCAAAGAAAAACGGCCACAATACGAGCAAAGACACGACAAAGTAATTTTGCAACATGACAACGCTCGGCCACATGTTGCAGCGCCGGTCAAAACATACCTACAAACGCTGAAATGGGAAGTCTTACCCCACCCGCCGTATAGCCCAGATATTGCTCCTTCCGATTACCACCTTTTCCGATCGATGACATATGGCCTAGCTGACCAGCGCTTCCATTCTTACGAAGAAGCCCAAAAATGGGTCGATGACTGGATAGCAGCCAAGCCGGCCGAATTTTTTCGCGACGGTATCCGTAAATTGCCAGAAAGATGGGAAAAAGTTGTGGCTAGCGATGGACAATATTTTGAATAATTCATTTGTTACTATTTTTTCAGAATAAACGTTCAAAAATAGAAAAAAATCCCGCATTTTCAATTTGCACCCCCAATATATATATATATATATATATATATATATATATATATATATATATATATATATATATATATATATATATATATATATATATATATATATATATATATATATATATATATATATATATATATATATATATATATATATATATATATATATATATATATATATATATATATATATATATATATATATATATATATATATATATATATATATATATATATATATATATATATATATATATATATATATATATATATATATATATATATATATATATATATATATATATATATATATATATATATATATATATATATATATATATATATATATATATATATATATATATATATATATATATATATATATATATATATATATATATATATATATATATATATATATATATATATATATATATATATATATATATATATATATATATATATATATATATATATATATATATATATATATATATATATATATATATATATATATATATATATATATATATATATATATATATATATATATATATATATATATATATATATATATATATATATATATATATATATATATATATATATATATATATATATATATATATATATATATATATATATATATATATATATATATATATATATATATATATATATATATATATATATATATATATATATATATATATATATATATATATATATATATATATATATATATATATATATATATATATATATATATATATATATATATATATATATATATATATATATATATATATATATATATATATATATATATATATATATATATATATATATATATATATATATATATATATATATATATATATATATATATATATATATATATATATATATATATATATATATATATATATATATATATAAAATTTAAAATTTAAAATTTAAATTAAAAATTCAATAAAACATGAAAAAAAATAATAAAACCTTATTAAAGAAAGGAAAAAAAATAATAAAACCTTATTATACAACCCTATTAAAGTTAGCCGATATTTTCCAGCCGAAAGATAATGCAGATAGTGTCTTGACTATTTTTAAACTCTCTTTATACTCTCGCTCCTATCGATTTTTAAATTCCTATAAACTGAAATAATTTCTCCTTCACCCAAATGCTGTAACCCGATCCTAAATTCTCCTAAATTCGAGTTCATAACTGATTTTTGCTGTATTCAAGACACTATCTGCATTATCTTTCGGCTGGAAACTTTCGGCTAACTTTAACACTATATAAAAACACTTCCTTTAAAAATCCTTTGGAATCGCACAGCAAACACCACGTACACAAAAATGAGTGTAATACACCCACATTGCCGCGCACCACACAATCTTTTTTATCTCTTTATCAATATTAATGTCACTAAAATTAAAATTAAACAAATTTTTATTATAATTTATATTATATAACTTTATAACTATAACCGCAATCACTTTAAAATAAAAAATTAAATCACTTAAATCACTTTAAAAGAAATTTTAACTTTCACTACACAGAGAAAGACAAAAACGCGTCTTTCTTCTATGACGATCAAATCGAACTCCCGGAATTTAAAAATCGATAGGAGCGAGAGTATAGATACTGTTAAAGTTAGCCGAAAGTTTCCAGCCGAAAGATAATGCAGATAGTGTCTTGAATACAGCAAAAATCAGTCATGAACTCGAATTTAGGAGAATTTAGGATCGGATTACATCATTCGGGCGAAGGAGAAATTATTTCAGTTTATAGGGATTTAAAAATCGATAGGAGCGAGAGTATAGAGAGTTTAAAAATAGTCAAGACACTATCTGCATTATCTTTCGGCTGGCAACTTTCGGCTAACTTTACAAGGTATATCGGTGATTACATTTTATTTGTTTTTTTCTTATGATACATTTGTTTTCGGCTGATTTTGTAGGTTAGTTACTTTCGGCTGAGATATTTCATTATAATACATATATTTTTTATTAACTTTCGGCTGAGGTAGTCGAGACACAATCTGCAATACCGATTTTTTCACTTTCGGCTAACTTAAACAAGGTCTCGCTGTGTACAAAATCCTAGTCCAGAACGTCTAGAATTAATAAAAACACAGCAAAGAAAAGGAATAAAAAGAACGGAATGAATAAAATCAGTGTTTTCGTATATTCGTTTTCGTTCTTTTTATACTGCATCGGTATGCTGTACCATCACTTCGAATCGAAATTCGAAAAAGTGGAATGGCGGTATGTTGTATTATTTTCGAATCGCGATAAATGATAAAGTTTCATCATTTCATTGTAGAAAAAGTATTGGAAGATTAAAAAACGATAAAACTCGAAAATGATACAACTTTCACTTTTTCGACATTTTTCGAATTTCGACTTTTTCGATTCGAAGTGATGGTACAACATACCGCCCCTGTTTTGAAACGCCAAGCACTGGTAGTGCGTGTGCAAATAATTTAATTGTTTTCTTTTTTTTAATAAAACAACATAATATTTATTTATCTCAATAAAAGTAAATGCTGTCAAAGGAAATTAAGGAAATCGAAATGTTTTATATTTAATGTGAAGTACAATCGGTATAAATAAGTTCTGAATAAAACGTCATTCAAATGGCCTCCACGACTTCTTCTGCAGGAACGAATTCGATGAACCCAATTTTCGAGCACTTTTCCCACTAAATCAAATCGTATGTCATGAATAGCACATTCAATATTAACTTGTAAAGCTTGAAGAGAGTTTGGTTTATTCCTAAATACCGATAACTTCAAATAACCCCACAAGAAATAGTCTAATGGTGTTAAATCACAACTTCTTGGAGGCCATTCAAAATCACAATTTCTTGAAATAATCGAATCTTCAAACTTTTCTCGTAATAATTCAATTGTTGCACTTGCTGTGTGGTACGTAGCCCCGTCTTGTTGGAACCAAAGGTTATCATCGATCTATTCCGACCTCCATTGACAGTAACGGTGTTGCCAGCTTCATTTCGAAAAAAATAGGGACCGATGATTCCACCAGACCAAAAACCACACCAAACTGTCAATTTAGGTGAATGTAATGGTTTTTCATGAATAATTTGTGGATTTTCTTCGCACCAGAATCGACAGTTTTGTTTATTTACCACACCACTTAGTTGAAAGTGAGCCTCATCGGAGAAGATGATTTTCTTAAAAATATCGTTATCGTTTTGAAGTTGTTCCAAGGCAAAATCGGCAAATTCACGACGTTTACGGTGGTCCAATGGCTTCAGTTCTTGCGGTTTTCAGCAGCACTTGCCTGAACGGCGGTAATATTTGCATTACTTCTAGCGTTTCTTTGCATTATTGGCACTAGAACAATATGTAAAGAAAATGTACCCTCAAAATTTTTAACAATTCGACGAATAGCGAGCAGACTTGAACGATTATTACGACTATAAAATGGCAAAAGCGCACGAAAAGTTGCAATTGGAGAACGATTATTTTGATAATAAAACCAAATAACTTGTAAATGTCGTTGTTGCGTATATCTCACCATGATGAAATTGTAAACATGTGAACTGAATACAATGAAACAAAAAATGACAGATCATGACATATTAAAAATGGCCGAAATGTCACTTAAAAATCATGTCGTTCCTATTGGAAAACCCTATACTTAAGTCACGTGATCAATATTCTAGTCCTTCCACTCTTTCTGTAGAATGAATTAACGAAAATACCATATTCGGCCGGAATATTTGGAATGAATAAAAAACACTCGGTGAGACACGGCAAGATGCAGGTAGGTATTTTCTTTTACAAGTAGCCCTCCCATATAAAAGTTTTCAGAAATTGATCTTTTAAAATTAGGGTTGAATTAAGGGTTTCTATGTTCCAACTCTGGCTGATGGGGAGTATTCCACTATTGAGTTCTGGTCTTATCAGTTTATATACATTTAGTCTAAGCATTTTGACTAGAAAACAACGACATTTTCTTACATGGTTGATCTACTTTAATAGACGTTGTACATATCGCATGTAAATAGGCAGATATAGCCGTTCTAGGAAAAATCCTGACCAATTCTGGAGGAGGACTAAATTGATTTTGACATACACAGTTTTGTACAATTAAACTAAAGCAAAACATATGCTTTAATCATGAAACGGATATATGGGATTTCTGGTGTGATAATCACGTTAGAAATTCCACATTATCTCCCAAAGTACATTATGCAGAAATTTTACCGTTAGACGCACAAAATTGCACAATCAAATACTACTCGACAAAATAAGAAAACGGTGGGATTTCCAAAATGTAATTTCTGACGTGACTCGCACAATATTCGAACCATTTTACTATAAACTGGACGTGTTAGCGATTAACATATCTTTTTTATTGGGTTGACATGTTTCAACATGTGCTGTAGTTTTGCTGCTGCGAACAAAAGTGTTCCATTTGGTTTTATGTGCAAGCAACCAGTCTAGCACGATGATTGAATCAATCCATGCGGAGAAGTTTCACGGAGAAGTTGTCTGCTCAAAATTAATGCCACATACAGTTCTAATCGTGTAATGGATATTTGCATTACTGGTGCCACCTTAGTTTTCCCTGCGATTAGTTTAATAAATGGATAACCGTTTTGTCTTACTTGATTATACTCTACTACGGAGTAAGCATACTTGGAAGCGTCGAAGAAACCGTGCAAATAATTTTTCCATTTTTGATGGTGTGCATGTTACGATCTATTTTACTTTTGTCAATTTTCGGTAAATCTAATCGGATTTTCAAATAATTAGCGGGTACATTTTTTAGCAATGATCCATCGCAACCTAAATGTTCTGCCCATAGAGTTTGGAAGAATATTTTGATGCATATAGTGACTGGAGTAAGATATTCTAAATTCCTCTTTTGGTGATTGTTGAGATTTTCATTGAATTTAACTCTAAATTGGATCAATCGCTATTTGGAATGCAATTTAGTCATAATACCGTAACAGAATTAGATTCGTCGATTTTTAATATCTTATTCTTGGTCGGTTCTGTAATATTGGTTAAAATTCGTTCTTCATTATAGACAACCTTTTTCGCAACTGAAACTCTAGCTGATTAAACTGCTTGCTTCTTCAATTGTTTCTAATCCTGCCATCAAATAGTCTATGTCCATACTCGTTTTTATGTGTTGCGCTGGTACCGAATATCCAATGTTTTTTTCGACTGCTTCTTTGAGTGATCTCACTTTGCTAAATACGATGCGCCAGCTATCCCATATGTTACGGTTTGCAGTTAATAAGTGCTAATTGGCTTATTTAACGAGAACGCCATATATGTTGGTATTTTGTATCATTTGCTGCAACTCACACCTGCCGATACATTTTTTCTACTTCAGCGGTAAAAGCAAACTTATGAGACGACATAATATTACCTATAAGCTGGATTGGACGATTGGCCATCAACAATAATAAATAAATAATCAATAATAAATTATTGAACATAAATCAACTAATCCAAAAATCATTTTAATACATTTTTTTATATGATAGACACTCATTATCGACGAGACCAATTGAAAATTACTAGAGAAATAAAAACATCTTAAATAAATATAAACCCTATAGACAAAATTTATTTTGCTTTGGATATCAAGATTAAAATTAATTTCAAATCCTATTTCTCCGTAGAAAAAGTTTCGAGTAATACCTACTCGTATACTCATGTAAGTACTTTTATTATTTGTACTCTCTCGATTATTATTATTATTACTATTCCTCCTACTCCTACCACTTTCATTATTTTCCCAACAATTAAATTTTTTAAAATTTTGATTCTTTTTATTTTAAATTTAAAGTATTTTATCTTAAGGCTATTCATTTGCAAAATGTTCATCAAATTTCAATTACACTCTTCAATGGATATAATTGTAATAATGATGATAATAATACATATTTACCTACATAGAGAAACATACATATATATACACAAGTATGGACATAAATCCATACATTATTTAAAAGTTATGTAAAGGATTTCCATTTTATGTACCAATGTACGTACAGCTAAACAGACAGAAATATTTTACTCGGAAGTACAAAAATATTTTTTCGGTATTTTGGGTACTGAATATTACGTACGGTATGCATACAAGTGTTGAAAATGCTTTTTGCTTTGGGTTTGGTACACGATTTGTTCGCACGACCATTAAAATACCATAAATTCTAAATATAATTACAAAAATTGTGTTAAACCCACCCAATTAATAGATTGGAATTAACAAAAATTTGAAAAATTTCATCTGTAATCCAGCATAGGGTTTTGGTTTTGTTAATCAGTATCAATCAAGGTTTCATAATATTTGTATATAATCTAATTATAGAGTGTGCCGCAACTGGCTGACACGAACGGTATGAATAGATTCCTTGAGCTTGACACATTTCCAACTAATAATGGAATATCTACAAAACTAATGATTAATTCCAAACTCACTCAAAATATGTAATTATCAATGGTTTTATTTAAACCAAAATAGTTTTCCGTTTTGGTTCAGATGAGTCACAAAACGCATTCATCACTATCTTTAATGTTACGAATTTGACCTGTCTCCGCTTCGAAGTGCTGTAATTTTCAATTCTCGTAACTTGCACCACTTTCTGGATATAATCTCTGTATAATTTCCTATTACTGAATACACTGGAATCTTCTCGTAAATACCAGAAATATTCCCACAACTGTTTGCCCGCGATTATCCACGAACATTAAAATGGAGCAACAATAATTTTCACAATTAATTTTAAACTATCGAGTTCCGCGTCTTAACTCGACTCCCCAAAGAATTACTCATTGAGTTGATCTCATCCGTATTTGTATATCGCGCCGACTATTCCAGATCCTACACAAATATTCGTAACGGCTCTGTTTTAAACTAATTTGCTACAAAATCTGCTTTTTAATGCCTACATCTAGATGTCACTATTTCATAAATGCCATTAAATTCCAATCAATTGACCAATTTACGCTGAATTAATTTCTCGTCCATATACTGAATCCACGATTAATTGATGTCCACCAGACCAATAAGTAAGATCGTAATACTAACCTCACCTAAGATACTGTTAAAGTTAGCCGACTCACTCCAACCGAAAATGGTCGATAATGCAGATTCGGCTGTAACGTTCAAAATGTTAACCAAAAATGCCGATAATGCAGATTTGACTGTAACGATAAACAAATATCAACCGAAAAATGTCGATAATGCAGATCCGGCTATAATAACAGTCAAATGCCGATAAAGCATATTCAAGCCACTTTGTCGTCTGTCAAAGTCGGTAAGGCAGATTCATACACATAATCCGCCGAAAAATGTCGATAAAGCAGATAAATAATTTTGGTGTTAATCAGTAATTTCATTTTAAATCAAAAATGTTTATTTCAATTCATTAGCGTATATTACTCAAAATCAAACTTTTTTAATAAATGCATTAAAACTATAATAAAAAACTATTTTACTACTGAGAAAACTCGATGGCACATATCAAGCACAAAAAATACAAAAATTTCAGGTCAATTTTCATGTGGAGAGTCCGGGAAAACTCGATTGAATATATCGCACACACAAAATTTGAAAATTTGTAAAAATTGACCGTTTAAAGTGCCATGGCTGGAAATAGATTCGAATGAAAGGTGTTATTGATGATCACACATGGATAAAATTTCAGGTTGATTTCAATATTGGAAGTCCGGAGAAATTCGATTGAATCTATCGCGGGTCGTATGATCAAAAGTCTTACAGATAAGAAGACCAGCAATATGACGAATCTCTATTATATAGAAAATACGGAATGAGAATTAAAAATTTTAAGTCGAAGGAGCAAGGTTGAATGATCCAAATTCCTACCTTGTTGGCATTATTTTTTCCCATGCCCAACACTGTGACTTGTAATAGGTCTTTATCGGTCCGAAAATAGACCCATCCAATCAATGGCTGTAGTTTGTGACTACTGTGCGGCAGAAAAGAAACAATATGCACTCATTGGCAGCGGCGTTATCGATGGCTTCAGTTGATAGATGCGAAGCATGGTTGTCAAGAAGCAACAGCCAGGTGAAGCTTACGATGGTTTTGCGAGAAAAAAATGATGCGTATAACACACAAACTCTTGCTGGTACATCCAGCCAGAACCATTAGCATAACCGGCTGTCCCATAAGAAACGCTGTCGAAGAAGATGCATTTTTTTTCGGGAACAGAAATGATGGTAGCCATTGTCACCATTGTACCTCTTTCAGCGACTTCAAGTTTTCCGACACATTCCATGCTCTTCATGGCAATCACCACGCCAATTTTTGTCGGTGCCGTTGAAAAGCCGCTCTCATACATGTTTTAGATATTCGTTGCTTCGATGTGATGTTACTCCATCAAATGTCCGAAAAAACTTCTCGACATTTCATTTACAAAAGCCTTTCACGCGGTACATGGATGTCTGTACCGGAGTTCGTAAAACGAGCTCAGGGCGAAAATTCAACTTCAAGTTTCGTAGCAAATTGAGACGCCAATTCACGCAGCTCGTTGATGTTGACGCCGTAATAATGGTTGACACACTTCAAAATATATTGTTGAAGGTCCCTCTCGTTCACCGGTTTCAAAACCTTTAAAAACATTCCAAATATGGTGAGTTTATGTTTACTTCACCTTTCTTCCTTTAAAAATCATTTTGTGTTCACAAAATGATTTTTAAAGAAAGAAAGGAGGAGTAAACATAAACTCACCATATTTTATAGAGACCGTTGGCTGCATTTACGAATGAAATCCAACAATACAGCACCTTCCACATATGACCAATCGCCAAACATCTCTTCCGTTTTATGCAGGTAGCATTGCAAACTGCTCCGCGCAATTCTAGAGGTTTGTGCAGTCGATTTAATGAGCCTTTAACTAAGCAATCCTTAATGGTGCATCAAAATCAATTACAGCTGATTAAAGCAACGTGAACTTCTTCGGGGTTATCGTGGCTAAAAATGCCTTAAATAGCTGACAGTTTTCCAGTCTAACAGACGCGATAAATGCAAGAAATGGGTTCCACAACCGGTTACATTTAATTGCCCACAACCGGAAATCACGACCATCCTCGAAGGAACTAAACAAAAGGTGATGCGTCATGCATGACTTTGATATAAATCGATGTGGCATCCCAAACCACAACGAGAATACTGTAGAAATATCGATAACACTCATCTGTTTCAGATTTGATTTATAGCACTTTTAAATCTTTGGAAAATTACAATTGCGTTGATTTTTACGGACTTTTTTTCAATGTAATGAACAAACTCGTACGTTCACTCCGATATTAGCTCAAAAACTGCGTGCTGTCAAATTACAAGTACGACAGCAGTCAGATCCGCCATATTTGCATTCTGTTAAACGTTATGCAGGAGTGCCCATAACCGGAGAGTGTCCACAACCGGAGAGTGCCCACAACCGGAGAGTGCCCACAACCGGAGACTCTTCCTACTGAATTCCTACTGAAACGAATACATAAAGCCCAGCTATGTATTCGTTTGTATTCCACCCATTTAACGAGTTCTTTCACACCTGCTAACATCGTTCGCTCCCACGTTATAGCTGGTCGTCCAACTTTCCTTTTACATTGTGGATACCCCACAGATCTTTTGGTTACATCATTCAATGACTTCCTCAGTGTGACCTACCACCAAGGAGCTCAACATTTGTTATTTTGTTGGACCAGAACTACCTCAGTATTCTCTTAAGACATTTATTTACAATCATCTGTAGCTTACTGTTGATCTTATATGTGTTTGTTTCCAGATTTTGCAACCGTTCTTGCAATTTCACAATCAGTGAAATCATGAACATAAGGGTTTTTTATAACAATTTCAATCAAAAATCTGTCTGTGTAACCAAAATTTTTAATACTCGCGTAAATTTTAAAATGACGAATTTTGTTAAGATAATCACACCGGCCGATACTCCGAATCTAAAAATGTAGTTTTCGAAGTGTAAGTTAGAGTTTGCCGATCACGAGTTATTGTTTTCATAATGAATGATTTCGCTTCCGACATCTAATCTCCTGGTATCACTTAATTATTTGTTTAACCTCGTCAAGATACTAGTGATCAAGTTGGACCTAGTGAGACTCATGAAACAAGACAATCCTCAAGTTCTGAGTGCAACTTTTGACATATAGGTTTGGATTACTCCGGATGTGGGTGGTTTTTGCAATGAAAGGATTAAGAGAGAACATGATGACGCAAGTGTAAAGCGGGCAGCAATTTTATCAGGCGATCATTATTCTTAACCTGCAACGATGTTATCGCATCAAACGTTTCACAAATACTGATTGAGAATTTTATTTTGTAATTGCATTTCATGTGGAGAGGAATATGGAAATAATGAACGCAATTGTTAAACTGAAAGCTATTTGTAGCAGCCCTTACGTGATTCATATAACACAGAAAAAGTTGTTACACGATATACAACGACAATTGAACAAGTTTTTTAGATACCAAAATAATTTGCTAGAATTATCCCGACTTGTAAAGAACAAAGTATTTGACATAGACTCAGCGCTTACACAGTTGAACATATTTTGGGAATTCATCACCACACATGAATTCAAAGACGAAGATTATAATGAGCCAAGCGAATGGTATAGTGA
The DNA here is from genome assembly GCA_932526605.1 of Nephrotoma flavescens. NCBI lineage: Eukaryota > Metazoa > Arthropoda > Insecta > Diptera > Tipulidae > Nephrotoma > Nephrotoma flavescens. The sequence continues at coordinate 64,015,079 of OW052222.1, read as the reverse complement.
TTGCGTTACACTCGCATAATTTTTAATACGGCGCATGCAGCGGCATAGGTGATAAACGTATAAACTGCCCGTATACAAAATTAGAATCAGCCCGAATAATTACACGATCCTTCATTAATAATTATTTTAAATTTCACAATCAGTGTAGTGATTGTTATTTAACATATATTTCTTTTATGGTAAAAAGCCTATATAATGTTAAGTTGCTATTCGCCGATAGATGTCACTATTAATGTTCCATTAAACGAATCGCCAAAAAATGTTAGCCGTTTGAAAAATTAAACTTTAAAGTTCAAATATTGGCATAATATAAACAATTTTGAAATCTCTTTCCAACTTGTATTCATACAAAAATATTGAGACAATTATTGAGAAAGCTCTACACAAGAATTAACTAAAAAACATTCTTTCTTTTCAATTTCGTGTAACGAGAAGAATATATGTAATTTAAAATTCATGAAAATGTAAATCCTCAAGAATTTTTCATGAACCAAACTAACAAAAAAGCTTTAACTATTTTTACCTATAAGCACGTACGTGCATTCTAACGGATATAGGACATGACAATTTAATGATTAAGATTATCACGAGAAACTATTCATATACAAGGGACTCTGTGCCATTTCGCTAGCAAAAAACTCACAATTTAATTGAAATTCAACTATGTATGGGTTTTTGATGCTTTTTCATAACAAAAGTAATCATCATCAGCAGCAAATTCAAAAAGCTTGTCTAAAAGCATTATCTACGGTAGAAATTGTTACATCAAAAGAATAAAAATATGTGGTGTGTCTATAAAAGTTCACTATGTACCAAAAATAATTTTATTTTTATTACTTGGGAGAAGGGGCGGATCTAAAAAAAGTATTTTATACGAAAATTATTATGTATTTTGCTACAATATATTTCCCAGAGTCAAGGCTTACAAATAATATATTATTCAAGTAAAAGCTTTTTATGACATCAAATTCACAATTTTTGACAACATTATGTATAAAAACCAAAAGAATTTTGTACCACTCTTAAAATTAATTCCCAAATGCACAGGCAAAATTGAAGTAATTGTTTTCCTTCAGACGTACGAAGGATGGCGAAAAGTTAGTTGCACATTAAAAATTAGGTTTGATGACTTATTTTGTAATGAATCTCGCGACGTCGAACACCTTGAAGATATATACACAAATTGCATTTGAAAGCTAATTAGAATAATTAGTCCTCATAGAAAATCAGTATGGGATAAAAGTGTTTAGAACAAAATATTGAAAACCACATTTATTGTGCAGATTTACCTTTCGCTATATCACCGAAGTCAAAAAAGCGGTTTTTGAATCATCTGTTTGTGTGTTGTAATTCCTGCAGGGTGGAGAAGGGGAACGTTCAAAAAATTTCACGTGTGAACCCATAAACCTAATACGTGAGAGTGTTGGATGTTTACCGACCAAACCACCACCATCGCGGTGAACTATATACCCTTCAGCCCCGTGTAATTACCATTATGCATTACTTCACGACACCAGCTTAGCCTAGGCTGCCTCCTAATCTGCTAGATTTAGCTCCTTACTGTATTTCTGCTTTTTTCAGCCGTCTAAATTCTCCCATTATCCGTGAAACAATTTTGCTTGCGACAATGAGCATTCTCCTGTATTCCGATGCATAAAATGAAGTCTGATGCATTGAAATAGTCTCTTCGTGTATGAATCTAAATAGGTATGCTCTAAAGCAACCATGACCGGTAAGAAATGGTGTAAGGTGATAAACCACTTTTACGTGCTGTCTGTAAAACTGCGCCTCTTTCGAGGGGATAAGGTGTTCATCTATCTTTATTCCATAATTTTTGGTGCTACGTAGCAGTCTGGTGCTATTCCAGGTTTCTCTCTCTGGCTATACACGCCGGCACATTTTGCCCTTAATTTGTGAGTGTTTAAATAGGTTCATCGGAAGTTGTAGGTTTTATAGAAGCTTTTTTGGGTTTTTTAAATATTTTGTAAAGAATTGCAAAGTTTTAAACAAATAATATTTGTAGATCATGTCTCTTAAATTTTCTTCCATCAAAGACATCTTTACAGTTCAGGCGGATTCACTATTCGGAATAAAATTTTATACTCTAGCTTTTTTATTAATAAGAAGTCCGGGTGTTGGTCACAACATTTTCCCCCTTCCATTTTTAATCGTTAATTGGGAAATGCTATATACTTTACAAAATATTTGCAAAATGCGGAAAAGCTTCTGCGAAAAATCACTAGGATCTCCCAAATTTGTGAAAACTTAAGTTACCCCCCTATCTGTCAATCCGGAATCCTTTCTGTCAACCCCTTCTGGTAGTCTGGGCTATACAGAGCGCATAGTCACACCCACAAAGAGATTTTTTAAAAACTACAATTTTTAACTTGGACGATATAACGAATGGTAAATCTGCAAAAATCTAGAGGTAAGAATTGTTTATGATTACCATATATTATTTCATACTACGTAAAAGAAAGTAATAATGTTTGGTTTTCCTGAAAACGGTTGAGATTCGTTTTGTTGTATATTTAAGCATTCTATATTTAACACGTCACGGCTTAATGAAAAATTTACGCAATTTTCATGAAAATTTTAAATTTTTCAATCTTTAAAAAAAAAAAATTACAACTCGATTGTCTGAACGCTTCATAGAAACAGAAGTTTGACGCTGAATCAAAATTAAATTTCGTTATCGTATTGAAACAAATTTTAAATTAAATTAAAATGAAAATCTTGAATGAAATCCGCCAACATTAAATATAATGGCTATTAAAAAAAATAAAAAGAACACCAAATGTTTTCGGTGGCTTTATGTTTAGTAAATAAAAAAACCAACGTCGTCTTTTCTGTAATCTCTTTCAATAAAACATATATCGAGATTCGAGAAATGAACGTATCGACGACCATAACACATAAAATAAAGTGATTGGATTTTTCTACTTCGTGTATGTTTTGTGGTATACCACCGTACTGAATATGTTGAATACGTTGACTTAGCAAAGAAAATTTATTTTCTCTTATCTATGTACCAAAACCGTGTACTCCGTTTATATAAAATACAGAATGGAACGGAAAATGTTTTTCCCACAAACAATTTGACGTGATAAAAACATTACGGAAAATTATAAAGATGTATTGCCTCTAATTCAATTGAAAATTTATGTTGTGTATCGTACGTATGTTAACATGATATTAAATTTCGCCCGACAGATAGAAAGTCGTCAATTTTGGTATGATGTGTGTTCTTATAACTATTTCGTGTCTAAAACCTACAACTAGGTTGTTTAGGGCCTCTAGCATTCACTTAAAAATTTTTGGTATCGATATTTATTTGCGATAACCGCAAAACTATTCTATTTTATTTTAACTTTGGAGTAATTCAAAATACATTTTTCTTCGGAAGATGTAAATCTAAAATTCTAATTTTAAAGGGTGTTCAAATTTGAGATATCTGTTTAAATTTTAAATAAAAGACATAAATTGTGTGAAAACTTTATTTATTTTTATTGGAAACTAAACCGACAGACGTTGCCCTTGTCTTAGCTATGAATATTCAATTCGAACTGTAATGAATAATTAAAATAACGAACGGCGTTCTTAGCTCCACCTGAACCGCAAATGTTTGGTAAAACATAAAGGTAAAAAATTAAAAAATCACGTAAGTATGTCATCGCTAATTACAAGAAGTCAATGGGTATCCAAACACTGCAATTCCTTGAGGAGTTCGTGCATTTTGGGAGTGTGATTTTAGAGGCTATGGAAAAAATAATTTTGTTTAGCAATCTACAGTAAACCCTCGATTTAACGGACCCCGATTTAACGGACGGTCGCTTTAACGGACAATTTTTTATTTACATATTTCGGTTACCGATTATGATGGATGGATTCGAGGATTCTTAAATGATTTTTGGAAGAAATTCTGGAACATGGCCACCTGGGACGGAACTCGATTAATTCTTAACGGGTTCTGATGGGATTGGGTATGCTGATGGAAGTGGGATTCTTAAATGATTTATGAAAGAAGTATTGGAATATGGCAGTTTTTAACCGATTACGATGGGATCGGATTTGTTTAATAGAAATCAGATTCTTAAATGATTTGTAGAAGAAGATTTTTAATATGGCCCCCTGGTATGGGACACGGCTATTATTCAACCGATAATGATGGAACTCGGCACGTTGGATAAATATTGGATTATAAAAAGATAAAGTGCTGTATTCGCCAGAGGACGAGAAACCGAATGATGATTTTCCTCTTTTCTGAATATTGCTGTAGTGGAGTGTAATTATTGGTTGTTTTATGGAATTAACTCCCACACCATTTATGATCTTTCATTGTAAGTACCTCAAAAGTATATTCTTCCGCTTGGTTATAATATCGGAGCCATAGGGTTCATAACGTGATTTGAGAGAAGGTACAGTTGGCCTGCCGCTCATTAATTACATGAGTGATAGATTAAAGGCATACAGACATTCAGAAACATGTTAAAATCACGAGCCGCTTGCTTCAAGAAAGATGCCTGCTTATTACCGAGCTCCGTCTTAAACAATTTTATTCCCATCCACCATATTCAAATTCAGCATAATCGGTTAAGAAATTATCAAATTCCATTCTAGTTGGCAAAATCCAAGAACCAAAAAGCAATTTAGAACCCCATTTCCATCCAACATATCCAATTCCATCATAACCGGTTAAAAATGATCGAGTTCCATCAATCGTGGCCATATTCCAGAATTTCTTCTCAAAATCATTTAAGAATCCCATTTCCATCCAGTATACCCAATCCCATTATAATCGGTTAAGAATTGATAGAGTTCCGTCTCAAGTGGCCACATTTCAGAATTTCTTCCCAAAATCATTTAGGAATCTTATTTTAATCCAGCGTACTCAATCACATCATAATCAGTTAAGAATTGATCGAGTTCCGTCCCAGGTAGTCATATTATTGAAGTTCTTCCAAAAATCATTTAAGAATTACATTTCCATCCAAGATATCCAATCCCAACATTATCGTTTAAGAATTAGTCGAGTTGCGTCGCAGGTGACCATAATCCAGAATTTCTTCTAAAATTCATTTAAGAATTACATTTCCATCCAACATACCCAATCCAATCACAATCGGTTAAGAATTGATCGAGTTCCCTTCCAGGTGGCCATTCTCCAGAATTCTTTCCCTAAAATAAATGATTTAAGAATCCCTTTCCAATCCGGCATACCCAACCCTAATTTCTTATTTTCTGTACATACACATACGAGTATAAACAAATTCTTGGTTCTACAAAAAAAAAAAAAATAAAAATTGTGTTACACTAATTTAAATGGTTTTGCGTTAACTCGACAAAATATGACTCAATTTTAAATATGCTTTCCTGGTCCTGTACACTGGTCGATATGAAAAAGTACAAAAGGCTCCCCTCTATTGAAAGCTCATGGAAAAAATGGCGGAATCTTACGGCTCTTATATTTAGGAGGCTCTGGTAAAATTCGAATGTGTGGATATATCAGTGCAATAATAAAAAATTTATAAGTTTTCCGTCGTGTCGTATCGTATAGGTACAAATACACAGGTACACCACCAGAACGCTCTAGAGCGGAATCCACCTGCAAATAATAGACGTAAGTCTGCTGAGGATTAAAGCAGAAATCGAAATGGTGTATTCTGCGTTATATCGGGACATAAGTCGTAACTGTACTGCCTCCTTTGTTGTACTGGCTTTCGCCCTATCTAGACCGTTAACTGAGATACAGGAATGCGTTCAGGATAGTCGTAAACGTTGAACACAGTTTTCACTTATAAACGTAGATTGAGAGCCAGAATTTAACAGAGCTAGGTAATAACGTATGTATTTGATTTTTAGAATTAGAGAACAGATTTTGAGAATATTGTTTTGCTTTCTGTGTCAGAATACGAATTAGGCTTAGTCGTGTTCAAAACAAGCGCGTGATTCCTTTTAATTGGTGTATTGTTGATTGCGATGCTGGCAGTAGTTTTATTTTGTTGAGTAGAAGCCTGATTGTGGAGCATTGTGTGATGCGGCTGGGCACAGATTTTTATAACTAGATGAGTACTCCTTTTCACTATGATCACTGCGTAAACAATTCAAGACTATGTGGCTAGCAATAAATTCCATTCTTCCTTTGTGTTCACGAGCTTCAAACCGGAAACATCTGTGAAGAAAATGCCTCGATTTACACATCGAACATGATATTTACACATCGAACATAAAGACGATGAATGCGAAGACATCGATTGTCGTTTGTTATTAAATGGTGCAGATTTAGCGATTTTTTGAGTTTGAGCTTGTATTGGTTGGCACGCTTCCAGAATGTTACACCTCTTCACTATAAATTTAAAAAAATATTAGATGTTGGGTAATCGTCATCGTGGGACTCTTCAGCACAATGTATGCGGGTTTCATTATCCAACTTTTCGACTAAAAGATATATTAGAAAAACGTCTCTGTTTCTGCCACCTTGCCGATTGCCTTGAAACCTCGAATTACCTCATCAGCAGTTTCAGTTAATTCTCTCAGCGTTGTTTCCTTTACCGATGGTACCCTGATTCATAAACCTGTTAATTATTGCTTGTACTAATATTTTAAGTTTGCTGTACCTTTCACTTAACCTTTCCCAAGCATTAGGATAATTTGCGTCGGTTACCGAAATATTCACAAGGAGTTGGTGCGCCGGACCTGTCAAAAACTCATTAAACATTTAAATTTTTGCACATTAGACAATTTGTCGTTATTATGTATCGAAGACAAATATAGGTCTCTAAAGGTCATCCAACATTCGTAAAGACCATCGAATGGTTCGAATGTGATACGTGGTGACCGTAAATCAACTGTTTGAGACCTCGAGAAGTCAGTGAACCCGCCAAAAAATAATCGCTGCTGTTGAACCAACTGGTCGATGCTTGAATTTAGCCTGAGAGTTTGATCGTTTTTTGGGCCGGTAGAAGGCTCGTCCCGAGATGTTATGTAGCAAGCTAGCAAGGCTTTAGTTTCGAAAAACTTGTCATGAAAGGCGTAAGCATCAGATTCGCCTCCATTTACCTACCGAGATTTCGTCATTGATCTGATTGAAATTGTCCTAAATTTTATCAAGCTTTTCTAAACGCGCCTCCATTTGCTCAATAAAAACAGTCTGATCAATTTTTTCGATCTATTTTCGAATATTTGCAAAATACGTTTTAAGTTACCACGCTTCTGGGTTAAACCGCCAAGATCTACCATTTTGCACTACACAGAAAATATTTCAGAAAAAGGTCGAAATACGTGCACAAATTTCCGAGCAATCTATACAGAACACGAAATCACTATATGACTAGCCTAACAATTGTCTATAATAATATTAAATTTTAGTTTTTATCACACTTGTTAAACACTAATTCACTGTAGCACTATCCGGCCCGAAGGACCATGTCTTGGCGTAAGCCTTAAATATTATAAAGATTTATAAGGAATTAAATAAAAACGCACAAAATTATATTGTTTATATAAAATAACCTTAGCATTCATTTTGCAACAAAAAATGTCTTTTATAGTTTAGAAAATTTTACTGTACTTAAATATTATATAAAAAAGTTACATACGAAAATTATTATTATATATATTAATTATTCTTATAAAAAGATTTCATACAAAAGTATTATATAAATATTATAATAATTATTATAAGAAAATAGTTCCTCACCTGACAAAGGCTCAAATCCAACAGAAATAAATTTTATTTCATTAAATGTCAGGTAGACAAATTGAGCAACAAATTTAAGCTACAATATTATGACTTTGCCATTACAATATCGTGAGACTGTTAACTAAGGTAATTTCACCTATAACTTGTGTTAGTTGACTTCGTTCTGACGTAAGTAAATAATAATAATAAATCCTAGTGTTCACTCGTGTACAAGAGGATAAAAAATATCCGGGTATTTTTGAGCTACAAACCGAGCGCGCCCTATAAATCGGTATATTTTTAACTCCACTTTGTTTTGGATTTTTTCGGGTTGTTTTTGACATCTGAGTTTTGTTTTTAAAAAACAAAATTTTTAATAGCCGGCTAAACTTGATTCAATCATAAACATTTTCGTTAATATTTTATTAAAATTTAAACAACACTTTAGGAAATATATCACTATATTAAATTCTCTAGTAAAGGAAATTAACGCTTAAAATACTGAACTGTCAAATTTATTTGCCAAGCTAAAAATAAACGCGTTCACTCGTGTAATAAAAAAAAATCGTATATTTTTTTCTGAAGCGAAGTTAGCTAGCGGAGGTAAAATATGTCAAAAATATGCCGATTTTTTATGTCAGAAAACCATCAGTGAACACGCTGAATATGACAATTATGTATGTAAACAAATTTAGTTTTTTGAATTTCCAGAACTTTAAAATTTATAAGAATTTATATAAACAAAAGAAAGGTAAATAAGAATATGTATCTACCTTCAATTTGTTAATTAATTTCTTTTTATTTTTATTTTTAGGAATTCTTAACAGCTGCATTCCTATTTAAATATTTGTGGTAAAATTAGATTGATATAATCATAAATTTAAAAGACACTGAAAAATAAAAAAAGATCAATATTCTGTACAAAAAATATAAAAAAACTAATGTGAAGTTCTTTCGGAAAAAAATATTTTATGTAAATCAAAAATATTTGATTGAAATCAATTTTGTACGTTCTATGCGACACAAAAATGACAGATAGATTTGATTTAAATCAAATTGTAATTTTTTGAAGGATTTGATATTTTTTCGATTTGATCGACACTGCCACCACCAAACATTATTAGTGCGCAATTTTTATAATTTGCTACTTAAGTATTTTTTTGCTGTGTCCAAATGTGTTTTGTGTAAATTAATTTATTAAACAAATTAATAAGCATATTTAGCATTAATTATTATATATAAACCTGTTTATGTCATAATTTTGTTTTTCAACAAACACGTTGCCTGTGTTGCACAAGTGCGTTTAAACAAAATATGCATCAGAAAATCAACAACAAAAGATGATCGCTTACGCGCTATTAACCTACACACTGCCAACAACAACAACAACAAAAAATTTACGTTCTTTGGCAACTCGTAAAATTTGATTTATTTTTTCGTACGATAGAACTTCACATAAAATGTAAGAATACGTAATTCGATGTAAATTTATAAAATATTTCAAAAATAAATTTTGAACGTATGATCAACAAATCATAGTAAAACAATAAGTAGTTTTAGCCGATAACAAGACATCGCAGAGTTTTTACCAAAACGTCACAATTATCGGAACATTTCAAAAGGCAAAACCATTTAAATTAATAGGTTTGATTTCCAAAAGTTCGCAATATATTTTTTTGAGTAAAACTCGCTCATTGAATTCGTGACACACGTTGAATTGCCAATAACAGGACATCGTAGAGTTTTAACCAAAATTTCATTATATACTGATGACAACTTGGCCCTATAGTGTGTTCATGACATAGTGAGTTAGTTCGGAAAAATTACTATGGTAACACACAAAAGCTAGAAACAGAACCAGAGCGACGACGGCGAGCGTCGACGAATAAATAAAAAATATCGCCTCAATACCGCTGTAGCTAATAGAACTAAAGCGTCAGCTTATGCGATAAAAAACATCCACAAACGGCATATCCTTCTGTGTTTTGACAAATGACGTTGCGGCGTTTAGCCTACTAAATTGAAAAAATTGATTAATAATATGACGGTTAAATGATACCAACTGAGATATATATATATATATATATATATATAAAACAGTTGGCAACATTGGTTCGTCGGCTATAAAAATAGAAATAGACTCTAAATTTATTTCAACGAAAAAATCGTCGTCGCCTGCGTCGATGGTTGTGTTTGTATTATATGTTTTCCGTGTTTTGTAATATGACAGGCGATTTCGCTTGCCGCCTTCGCTCTTGTTCTGTTTCGAGCTAAAATGTATTAAAGCAACAACAAAGATAAAACAATTTCAACTCGAGTTCGAAACTAGTAGGCGTGGTATAAAGCATTTCAAATAATTTGATTGGTTTTGAGTTCGTTAGCGAGTATGGAAATATTTATTTCCGATTTCATGTACGCGACATTAACCTTTCAAATGACATTGGAATTTTTTAGTAGAATTCATTCTGCACACTCATGAAATCTGAGTGGCATGCTTTTCATGGCCAATAACAAGACATCAAGGAGTGTCTTACTAATTTTTATTATATACAGATGACATATATAGACTTAACCTTTCAAATGACATTGCTGACTTTCCAAACCAATTGCCAGCCCAGAATTTTTGCAGTAAAACTTCTTTAGGCACGCTTGACTTGGGGACTAAGCTGGCAAATGCGTTACGGAAAATGTAATCGAACGAGGCGAACGAAACAGTAAACGCAAAACGAAATCATTTTCCTTTAGTATCAGGATGTGCCATGACAATTCATAAATCCCTAAGTGGAACATTAGTTGATACCATTTTATTTTAATAATTGGTTAAAAAAATTGGAAAATAAGAAAATAGGAAAATTGGAAAATTGGTAAATGGAAAATTGGAAAATATGAAAATATTGAAATATGAAAATTGGAGATTTGGAAAATTATAAAATTGGAAAATTAGAAAATTGGAAAATTGGAAAATATCAAAATATTGAAATATGAAAATTGGAAATTTGGAAAATTGGAAAATTGGAAAACTGGTAAATTGGAAAACTGAAAAATTGAAAAATTGGAAAATTGAAAAATTGGAAAATAAGAAAATAAAAAAAATATGAAAATAGGAAATTTGATAAATTGGTAAATAGTAAAATTCGAAAATTGGAAATTGAAAAACTGGAAAATTGGAAAGTCATAATATAGACTTCTATGTCACTGACTGACTCACTCGAGAACGCACAGGGTGACCAAATATTTTTTTCTATATTATAACATCTATGTCACTCACTCACTTACTCACTCCAGAACGCACAGGGTGACCAAAAAAATTCGTCCGTGTGACATATTTTATATATGTATTTTTTTCTATATTATAACTCCATTCCACACGAGGTATCACAGAAACTGATTCTTTCTTCGTTTCTTTCCCCGTTTGCCTAATACAGGTTTTAATGCGACTTAAACAAATTTTCGATGAAACCACACTACACAAACATTAATGAAATAAAAAATATTTCAAGGCCATTTTTACTATGCGAAGAGATTTCAAAAATGATTTTTTTGTCCATTTCGTTACATATACATAAACATTATCTATTACGACTAGTTGGCCTTGAAAAAGTTACCAAGTTACAAGGTTACTTTTTGTGGCATCAGTCATAAACGGCTAGGTGGCACTCGAGAACGCACAGGGTGATCAATTTTTTTTTCAATATTATAATTTTTTTATATTATATTATAAATATTAAATATATATTAGAAGTTTTACTTAAGTAGTGTGGTCTAAAGCACACTTAATTTTTTTTGGAGTAAAACTCATTCATATATGCTGCGTTTTTTTGAAATCTGGTGTTCGAGACCGCGATAAAATACAGGGAAATTTTGAAAGGAACATTTTAGCACAACAACTTTTACTAACTTCAAGTCAATCATTGACGTTTAAACAGATTACAAATTTAACAAAAATATTTTATAAATTTTTAGTTGTACTCAATAATAAATCTAATTAATAAGTTTTTAAGTTTAAAATTTGAGTGCTTTGTTGTGAAAATGTAAAGCAACGATTAATGGTAAACTAAATACCTTTCTTGATTCCGTATTTGCCGATATAAAATCCAATTTAAGCGATATGAATAGTTCGAATCGAGCTTTTCTAAATACGCTGGTATCGAATAACTCGGAAATTTTATTTGATTACGATAATCCGTACTGGGATAATACACAAAATAAATTTATACTCAATGAGGACGGTTGTAAATGTGTAGTTTTATGTGATATACAAAAGGCTGGACGGAATTCTTATAACCATTAGGGAATACAATATTAGTGATACGCCGTGCGACATGAATAAGTACGTATTTGGCTGGAAACATCTAGTAAGGGAGCGATTCTTAACGATCTTTTTAATTTCAGAATGCTGCAATCAACTGTAGGTGATAGTAACATAAATTTAGATGACAGCGATAGTGATAATGGATTTATGGGTGATGATTTTCATAACCAAGCTGAAATGGATGAGCCATAAGAGTTGCAACTACCGCGTATATGACATTCGCATACGATGTAAATGCCGAAATTGAACAAGTGCAAGAGTTGCGAATAAGTGGCGGGTGCTAAACGCTCCCAAACCGTAATTGATTCATTGCAACTGTCTGTCTGATGCGTCGACGAAAATTGGAATATTCGTATCGACCCCGTCTGGACCATCTTATTTGAAAATTAGACCATTGGCAACGGTTCAGACGGAGAGACAACAGATGAGGCGAACCAGTGAAGCGATAAAAGCAAATTGGAATGCTGCAGCTAAGCGAAAACAGAAAAAAATATACGTGATATGCGATCAATATTTAATAATAATACAACACAGGATTCCGATTCATTGGCATTCAGTGCGGATACTAATTCGCTCAATTTAAACAATGCGTATACTGAAGAATATCGTCGAATGGATTATATGTAGTAAGTGGTGATACATCTAAATCAGTTCGAATCAACTTGTATGCTTCATTTTATATGCATATTATAAAGGGAAGTGACAAATGATGATGTTCCAGCACAAAAGTGACTTAATAATTAATTACAAAAGAATTAAATACTCTAATATTTTTTTATTTCTAGTTATATCCCGTTTGAACGGAAGTATGTGGCAAATCAGTAATTCGTATGATGGAAAAATCTGGCTTAACGGCAAAAACCTGCCAATATCTGGATCGAAATTTAACTTTTCCGTTGTTGAAATTTTTGTGCGACAAGAAAGTATGTATGATGACAACATAACCTACAAATTATGCATTGAAATATTTTTTTTCGATATTATGACAAAAAAGAATTACACGGAAAAATTTTGGAAACCGTGAATCCATCAATGCATTACCTTAAGTATGTTGGTTGATAAAATAAACATAAAATCAAAGAAAGTAGATTGCTGGATTGTGAATTTAATTCGTAATGTTACACTCGATGCTAAAATTATCTCGAAATTGGGACCAGTTGTAATGGGAACGCGACCTTTGTCATCGTATCAACAGCTAGTTGAAATATCGATTCCTTCTCGGTTCGTTCGGATGCTCCAACTGGTACTGTAGAAAGAACATAAAGTTAAAGCATAAATGGTGAAAATTGGAAGTACTACTAAACAATCTGTGGAACGCATATACATTTTTCTTTTTATAGTCACCCCATAAAGTTGAGAATCCAGAAAAGTGGAATTTATGAAAAATAAATTTTAATAAAAAGCCGGAAATTTCCATTAATCAACAGTAGTGTTTTATTTTTTAAATTTTCAAATAAACTACATGTGTTGTTTTGAACACAATAATTGATGATATTTCCGCCAATTTTACTCGATGTGCAGTATATTGGGCTTTTCATTTCTTCGTAAGTTATAAATTGGAGTGCCCCATGAGAAACGCCAAACAATTCAGGAATGAAATCACGAAATATATTGTCCATTAAATTTGTCAATTTCTTATTTATACATATTTCATCCGACTCGGCATATCCCCAAAAACAACAGAAAATTTGAAAATAAAATGACAGTTCTGTCTCTAAAATGAAGTAAGAAACAATCAAAAAATTGTGTACTAAAAAATTTCCCTAGTTTCGTCAGTTCAGGAATTATTAAATTTTTTGATTAACTCGGTTGTACTCTATATAAAATCAAGTGTAGATCAGAGTTGTTGAGTACAAGCAAATATAAACTTTATTCAACAATATAATACATGATATGGACTTAATATAAGTTCTTTAGGATTCGATACAGTGAATATGACGCACAAATATTTTAAAATTATAGAAATTGTTTAAAAAATCAAAATATAATTTATCGCGGTCTAGTGCAGCATTTTCAAAAAAACGCAGCTATACTTTGTTTAGTGGTAACATTTAATCGGCCAATAACAGAACATCGCAGGATTTGTACCAAAATGCCAATTTTATCTGATAATTCTAATAAGCTTATAATTACACATATAATTAAGAAGAAGTAGTCTAAATGGCCTCTTTGTTTTTTGCGACTATATTAGTCGTAAACATTGTATGGGTGTCCATGAAAATAATATTTTTCCGAAAAGCCGAAAAAATTCTTGAACAAATTAAATTCACGGACGATTATAAAATTCTTCTTAATTATATGTGTTGGCTTGTTACACAAACATAGTGAAATTTTCCTGCGGTTTCCGATTTAGTGATTATAATTCACTAAATCGATATGTTCTTGTTTTGTATTATCGGTATAAAGCAAGAGTTGGATTTTTGAAGTTTGGTCGTTGCAACCTGATGAGTAGACCAACTTTTTATCAGTACGAAACCAAGCTGCCAAGAAGCTACCTAAGGGAGTTCTCATTTTTGTAAGGGTTTGTGTACACAACATAAGTGCCCTGGGTTTAAAGTTTTGGGGGAGGGGACTGCATTTTTTCTACTTTTGTGGTAGAAATATTGTTAGTAAATGGCCATTTATAGACTTCGTTGAATTCAATCTCTCTCTAGCTTTCACATCTCGTGAATGAATTTTACCTTCTGAATCGGGGTCTTCCACTACGATGGCCTCCTATTAGTTGTTGATGGAACACTTTATCATGCGCTAAGATTGGAACGTGGCAACGGGGCTCAGCCATCTCCTTCGAGAATTGTTTTACCTCGTGTTTGTTGCGAATCATATTTGCTGTGAGTAATTTTAATATGACTAAACATGGAACGAAAGACCATTAGTAGCATTTTTCAGTCATTTAGAGGTTAGCATCCAACTCTCACTTCCGATAAACAGACTTTGTTAATTTACACAGCGAAGAGAGTTTATCCAGAAGATCTGGATACTACGGTTGATACAACGCTTGCCGGAAGTCTATATATAGTTGATGTATGTTTACATTGTACTCCAGTGAATGGTTGATCGATTTGGCCGAAAACCATGCTGATACTCACCAATTATGGTTTCAGCGAGTCATTCAATTATCCGACATGTATGTGATGAGATCGGGTGAACTACGAAATACCGGTTTTCAAAATCGCTGTTTTCAAAATACCGGTTTTCAAAATCACGGTTGACAAAATCTTGGTTTACAAAATCCAGGTTTTCATACATTTTGGCGAAGGAAAGTTTTATCAAGTAAATTCATTAATATTTGATAAAAAAATAAGAAATGAAAAAATTATACTAGCCATTTTCTAGAACTTTATCGCAAACTCATTTTTGAATTTTGTCAAAAAATCATTTAAGAGTCAAATTTTCCCACATGTCAAATTTTAAAAATTCAAACCGGGATTTCTAAAAAATCGGAATTTTCTTTTATACAAAACCGGGATTTCATTACACACCCGATGAGATCGTATATATTTGGTGCAAGATTAGTGCTTGCCAATATAATCTTGTGGGTTATTCGACAAAGGCCTCTTCTTATAGTGAAGCAATTGATATAACGCAGGTTACTTCGTCATTGCGATTTAGTAAATTTTGGAAGCAGGTTTACTATACTGATAGAACAACAGCCAGGTTTGTCTTTAGCTCTTCATTACCGCCTTTGAACGTTGTACTTCTTGGGTAGAAGTCATTAGCGAGATTCCTAGCTATAACTGACAAACAGACCGAATTTTCTTTTCCCACTTGAAAGCTCATTTTCGGGGCCTGATCTCATAATCTTCACGCTTCTTTTGCCAGACATATATTGTCGTAGCTTTCCTGGCACGTAGCTAGTTATTCGCTATAACTCTACCGATCTAGATAGTCATTTACATCTGATTAGTACCTCTGCAGGGAAGCTTGACCTTTCAAACATTCCATCGAACGGATTTTGTGCTTGTCTATTGGTAAATGACAGTTTGCTCTTGTAATTGAATATGACAAGCAAATGATTGCTTTCAGTGTCTTCACTAATGTAAGATGTAACGTGGGATATGCTGGTGGTGTGACTTATAGAGATCATGACGTGATCGAATTGGATTTCCGTTCGCTCATCATTCGATCTCCACGATACTTGTCGGATTCTCATATGTGAAAAATATCTGCTTGATACAACTAAATTAAACGTTATTGCAACGTAAGTGGCGCGTTGGCCGTTGTTGTTTCTGGTGGAGTACGAGCTGTTAGGACTGTACTACCACTCAGACTCCATGAGTGCACTGAATAAATTCTACTCAAAAATCTTTCGACGTTATCCGTTTTGGAATGTCATTTGAAAGGTTTCGTAAATACAAATTCTGCGATGGGACAAACTCTGTGAATAAGTTCTACTCAAAAATCTTAAGGTACCAATCCGTTTGGTATAAACTTTACGGTGGTCTGTTATTGGAACTTTAAAACAGAGATGGAAACCAAAGTTTTTTTCAGTTGGTTCGGTTTTGGTTTAATAACAAATTTTTATTATGGTTTTTGGTTTGGTTCCGGTTTCTCGATATTTCAAAACTTGGTTTTCGTTTGGTTTTGGTTTAAAGACTGTATAAATTTTTGGTTTGGGTTTGGGTTTGGTTCAGATTCAGAATTTAGATTCACGTTTTTATTCTTAATTAATTCTCGATTTCCGGCCATCGATAAACCTCGATCCTACAGACTCACTTGGTGTGAGTTGGTAAAGGAGCTTTCTTTCTAAATTTTAAAATTTAATACAAAAATGTAGTAGACGTGGAAAAAATAATGTAGTTGTTTCAAAAAAAAATGAGTAGATTTTTTCAATTTATGTAGGTAATAGAACAAATTTTTTACTGTAAAACCGAACCGTGAACCAAACAGAAAAACATTGGTTTATGGATCGGTTCAACCGTTCTTTAAAAAACTGGTTTGGTTTTGGTTTGGTTCAATCAAATCATTTTGAAAATGGTTTGGTTTGTTTATGGTTTTGGTTCGGTAAAATTTCGTTGGTTCAGTGGTTTAGGTTTGGTTCAAACGAACCGGTTTCCGTCTCTGCTTTAAAATGTGCCACCTATTTTTTTTTTTAAATAAACGAGTCTTATTTAAACATAAATCTGGCGATGGAAAATGTATTTGTTTGATCAAAATTATTATTTACATCTCGATGAAATATTTTTAGAAAAGATGAATTTAATAATCAAACGCTCAACATATAAATCGGAATCCAATATGAGTTATACATGAAAGAGCTAGTGAGCTCAATATCATTAGAAAGAGATGAAATTAATTTTTAATTTATTTCTTATTTGAAAAAACATGGCGAGGGTTGATCTCTTTCTAATATCGTAGAGTTGCCTCTTTCAACTATGTGTTTAACAGTGTAAAAACTAACAGATGCAATTTTCTAGAATTTTCTTATTGGATTCGTATACATATTGCTGTTCATATGCATCTATGGCTGCCCTCAATCGATTTTGACTGATCTGAGTACCAATTTGATGTGGGTAGTTTGGTTTTCCAAAAACCTTTGGTGAACGTTTGTCATAAAAAAACTTCGGGTGTTGAACACAGTATATTCACCCCTCAAGTTTTTCTTAATATACCAAAAATAGTTTTGTGAATTCATGCAGCCTTTATTGCACTAGTGCCCAAATTTTCTACATTCCGCCTTGGAACGGGCATAGATATAATTAAAACGTTATACCACCATTCACAAGTACGGGAAACAACATCGCATTAAAAAGAAAATCTCTTATATCAACACACAAGGTTTTTTTTATACATATTCATTTAATTCAAAAACGCCGAATTCAATAAAACCACAAAAAATAAAGTAAACGATACGAGTACACAATAAGCGTATAAAAATAATAATTTTATTAGTTGGATTATGTCTTAAACGTAAGTTATTGTAAATTCGCCGAATAATGCTTACCTTTGATGATGCATTTTTGTATTAAATTTCCCATTCTTGTTTGTTTTGTCAACTTCACTTTATTATTATTAATAAAAATGCAAATGCAGAACTATATACATAATACCTACATACTCGTAAGATGGTTACACAAAACAAAAGTTTATTTTTGAAAAGAGGTTCAATAATATATAGAAGAATTTATGAAAAGCGGGACTCTCGCATCTCGGTTTGGAATAATATCAAATAATTGTAAAATGGTCTCATTTGCCGTTTCGGTTGACAATTGTATTTGCTTGTTTCACTATGTTATACCTCCTCGTACTCGTATACAGCACAAAAAAAATATGAATTTCCCTCTGAAACAATAAATTACTCAGATGTCACGGTAGTGCGCGGTTTATAAGGCCTTTGATCAATTGTAGTTGTTTATAATACTTTGAAGTTGTTAGAGAATTGAATTCAGTTTACATTCGTCGGTTTGCTATGTAGAAATAATTGTTTTATATTTTGAATGGGAATTACTGGCGCTAACTTTTGACCCTCGATGGTATACACTGCGAAAGAAATGGTTTTTCAAATTGAATAAGTATAGGGGACATTGAACTGAAGTGACCTAGACCATATAATATTGGCATATGATATATATTTTAATTCTTTTATTGAGTAAGAAAATACACCCTTTTAGGGGGGCTGCTTCTTTCTTGCATAAATGAATTCCATTATGGGACTGCTTCTCGTATTACTTCACGTTGAAGCTGAATCGCCATATGTGCATGAAGAACCTTTTATCTTTACCTTGAAGTATATATGTATTTTCAAACGTACTCATGATTAGTGCAAAATCGAGTGACGAAAAACTTTACTTCACCGTATTTTCTGCCTATCCATCTTAAGGGTTTCAGGTTGTTCAAGTGTCGATATTTCGCACCCGTTTAGGCAAATTGATTTCTTGACTGACATCAATAATCCGAATTTACTTGTATCGCCTACATTTTACATAAGCCTGCTCAAGGAAGCGATTACTTTTGACGCTTTCTCGGACGTGTGTTTTATTTGCTCCTAGAACGTTAGGTTTGTGTCCAGCCTTACTCCAAAGTATTTTACGGTTGTTTTCGGTTTATCTATCGTCTCAGGGTTCGATATCAGGTTTCTCTTAGTCATGTTCACTTACTCAAGAGCTAGTTCTACACACAAGTTAATTAATCTTGCGCTATTTTTCTTCGGTGTCTAGGGAAATTACTTCCGCTGCGATATCGTTGGCGTATCAGGAATTTACGTAATGAGGATAACCTTGAGTCGCGCTTCCTTGTTATACCCTTGTTGCATATAGGCTATCCATTGTCTCAGGCATGAGCTTGCTATCATCAAAGTAATAATGCATTATATGCAGCAGGTTGTAACAAAATCGGTAATCTAAATTTCCCATTCGGTTATCAGATTTAACGGCTAGAGCTCAGGGTTAAGCATGGGGATTGTAGGGGTTGTTAAGATCGTTACATATACCGCAGAAAGGGGGAAAGTAATACTCCGAATCATCATCTGTGGGAGGGGACTTACCTTAACTTCATCATCCTGGCACGGAAAGTGCGCTTAGCAGATGTTTATCACACTGCACGCTTCAGAAGAAAA
This sequence comes from Nephrotoma flavescens, assembly GCA_932526605.1. Classification (NCBI taxonomy): domain Eukaryota; kingdom Metazoa; phylum Arthropoda; class Insecta; order Diptera; family Tipulidae; genus Nephrotoma; species Nephrotoma flavescens. The sequence continues at coordinate 63,995,531 of OW052222.1, read as the reverse complement.
TCGGGGAAAAAAACAATCTAATTTGGTAATGCCACCTGAACATTACAGTTTTATATTCCTTTAGACAACATTAACAATTTACCGTTACCTAATAAAATTACGTGCGCTAAAATGGTATTGAATAAATAAAATGACCCACAACAACGAAAAAAATGATAGACGTAATGAGCTTAATTAAATTAAAAATATAATTTCTTTTGTTCGACCATGTATTAAACTCAATATTACGTTTACTTTAGTAACCTTAAATATTAACTTAACTAAACTTAAATACGCACAAAAAGTAATAAAAAAATTGTTATATATGTTTAGGCTGTCAAACTACTTAATAACTAAAATTAGGTGAATATAAAAAAAACTCATCTATGTCAAGAATTGCATACTTAGCAAGTAAATTCTGAATAATCTGGATGAAAATTGCTTGCCATTGTCAGAAGTAATCACCTTTGGGACGGAAAACATTAGAAACACCTCATTTTCTAGGAAACAACATAATAGGGAGCGGTGGCTTCACGTAAAGCTTTAAATAATATCAACTTTGAAAAGTGATCCAGCCCAATTACGATAAAGCGATTGTCATGCTTTGATCGTGGATACGGGCCTAGGAAATCAACATAGAGACGTTGGAAGGGCCTGGTTGATTCTACTGGAGAACCCTTTGGGGTTTGGTAGAAAAATTCACCGCTTTGTTTGTTTTGCACTGAATACACTTGGCAATATACTGTTTAACTTGTTGAGCCATTCGAGGCCAATAAAATTGTCGTGGTAATCGTTTGAAGGTCTTCCTGATCCCTACGTGAGCGGAAGTTGGAGAGAAGTGAGCCTGTTGTATCAATTTTGGCGTTAATGAGGAGAGTACCACTAACGGTTTCCAAGTATCTTGAAGCAATAAGACGGAGCTATTATAAGTTTTCCATTTTGTATCCGTAAATCGGAATGACACGCGTTTAAGTTTTTAACCTTTTCTAGCTGATTCACATACTTGGCGTCCAGAAAAGCCAGTGAGTCCATTGAATTAGCCGTATTACCGTATTACTTAAATTAGCTACTCCAAGGCATCGCTTTTCATCCACCAAACAGTTAGGGGAGACCATGTGCTCTTCAGATAGTAGTCCGGCAGAAGGATTCAAGAGGGGAGTAGAATCCATTTGTTTTAGGGGAGATTCGTCGAAATCAACGCGGAAAAGCATCCGGTATTGTATTAATATAACTTTTTCGATAGATAATCTGGAAGTCAAACGCTTCTAGCTTGAGACTGCAGCAGGCAACTCGCCCAGCCAGATCTTTTTGAGTAATTAATTATCGTTAGCTGGCATGATCTGCGTAGATTACAAAAGGATAACCGTATATGTACGTCGGAATTTTTACTCACTTATAATGGCGGTGTAACATTGGCGGTGTAACAAGTTCTTTTGCACAGAGATGAGCTTATGAGTAAAATACTCAATGGGATATTCGTTTCCCCCAGTGTCCGTTTCAAACCTACTTACTTACACCTGCGGTACTGGCATCACATTGTATAAAGAAAGGCTTGTTAAAGTTTGGGTTGGCCAAGACTAGAGCTGAAGATAAAGCTTAAACGGAGAGCGGTAAACGGAGTATTGACTAAAGCAGACCATCGATTCTTAGCAGACTTGCTTGTCAGATCAGTAAGCGGTGCGGCTAAAGAGGGTTAGTTATTGATGAAACGCTGGTATCATCCACACATTCCCAGAAATCGTCTTATCCGTTTAGTGGTTTTCGGCTTGGCAAAGTCCATGATAGCTGTGCATTTATCAGGGTTTGTGCGAAGACACCCGCCTCATCGGTGTGACGTTTCGAATCCCACCAGAGGCGATCGGTGATGATAATGAACACAATATTTAGACGCTCTGTTGGAGTGCAGAATTCAGCGCCGACCCACCGTCTATGTCAGTGTGCAGGTTGACATGCAGCTTGCAACGTGTAGGTGGTAAATTGTAATTGTGTGACTAGGTGAATGGGTGGGGTGTGCGTGAATAAAAAGGGGAGTATTAATTGACCTTAAAAGGACATTAAATCCACTGGATGAATAATACCTTCTTTATTTATAAAAAAAAAAAATATAAAAAAAAGTTTCTAACGTTAATTAAAAGTGTGGCTACGCAAATTAACAAAAAAGTGTAGCTTACACAAAAAATGTTTTTAAAAGTGTATGAAGCTTATCTATATTTAATATATTTATAATTTATAAGAAAAACAACATAAACATAACAACATAAAATATTTAGTTCATAATTTCGAATTAAAAACAAGCGAAAAATATACTGATATTCAAATATTAATGTTTCCAAAGTTTTATCATATGCTTATATTTACCAATTGAGGATAAACACCCAATTAACAATCCATCCTAGAGTTTTTGCAATATAGCCACGCTATTCAGATTGGTATAGCCCGTACATATAAAAAGGTTGGGCTCCTCTGAAAAAATTTCATATTTTGATAAACATTTTATATTTATGGGCGCTGATCCTACACATCCAATTTACACTCCATCCTAGAGTTTTTGCAATTTCGCCACTACTATTATATAATGTAGACATTCGGGCCTAATCAAATTGGTATAGCCCGTACAAATAAATTGGGTTGGGCTCCTCTGAAAAAAAATCACATTTTGATAAACAAAATTATATGGGAGCTGACCCTATACACCCAATTAACTCTCCATCCAGTTTTCATAATATAGCCACCCTATTCAAATTGGTATAGCCCGTACATATAAAATGGGTTGGACTCCTCTAAAAAAATTCATATTTTGATAAACATTTTACATGGGAGCTGATCCTACACACCAAATTAACAATCCATCCTAGAGTTTTCGCAATATAGCCACTAATATTATCGAATAGTACACATTCGAGGCTATTCAAATTAGTATAGCCCGTACAAATAAATTGGGTTGAGCTCCTCTGAAAAAATTTCATATGTTGATAAAAATTTTATATGGGCGCTGATCCTACACACCCAATTTACACTCCATCCTAGAGTTTTCGCAATTTCGCCACTACTATTATATAATAGTAGACATTCGAGCCTCGGTGGCAAAGTGGTTAACATGCTTGCTCCAGCGACCGGAGGTCCCGGGTTCGATTCCCGGTGGTGACAAGGAAAAAATTTCACGGCTGGTTTAGGATCAATGAATTAATCACTCATTATCCGAAATGAAAATATGATTATGAAACCTCATTTGAGGCGGCCAAATCCCTTGATGGGATATAGTGCCAAAGAGAGAGAGAAAGACATTCGAGCCTAATCGAGTAGGCCTTATGGGGTAGGCCTTTGACTTCCTTGTCGAATAGTTTTGTTTTTTATTTAGCTTTAACAAATTTTTAAATTTTTTTTTATTTAATATATTTAATACGAAATTGTCTCTAAGAGTATATCTTTGTGATGAATGAACACTCTGGAAATGCTCCTTTAAACTTTCAAGTGCTATTGGCCTGATACACTCAGAATCAGAGGTGCAGAAATCAATCAATTTATTCCCAGCGTCTAAACATACCCGAAGATTGAGGATTATGCAGTAAAAAATAAAATAACAGATAGCGGAAAGTAACAAAAAATTGACAAGAAACCACAAGTCGAATTTGGGAAGTTTTAATTACGCATTCCATTATAAATGAGCTTAAAAGCTCAAAACAGATTGTGTAATTTGCTAAATTGTAATAAATATAAATAAATAAATATAAATATAAATATAGTCAAATTGGTATAGCCCGTACATATAAAAACCCTACATACCCAATTAACACTCCATCCAGTTTACGCAATATAGCCACCCTATTCAAATTGGTATAGCCCGTACAAATAAATTGGGTTGGGCTCCTCTGAAAAAATTATAGCCACTACTATTATCGGATAGTAGACATTCGAGCCTATTCAAATTAGTATAACCCGTACATATAAAAAGGGTTGAGCTCCTCTGAAAAAAATTCATATGTTGGTAAAAATTTTATATGGGAGCTGACCCTACACACCCAATTTACACTCCATCCTCGAGTTTTAAATTTAGCTAGATTAGCCCAACCCTTTTTATATGAGTGGCTATATTGTGAAAACTCTCTCTTTTTAATTCGAAATTATTAACTGAGTGTTAGTTTATGTTGTTTCTCTTATAAATTATTTATATATTAAATATAGATAAGTTTCTTACACTTAAAAAAAAAATTGTGTATGCTACACTTTTTTGTTAATTTGTGTAGCTACAATTTTAATCAACGTTAGAAACTTCACACCGGTACCCGTCTCCAACAATATAACCCAAATAATTGACTTCTTACAAAGCAAACTGACTCTTGGCCACGTTAATGGTGTATCCGGCTTCTAAAAGTATTTTTCCAGAGAAGAAGATGTGACCAATAAATCATCGAGATATACAAATATCTTCTCGTGTAATTGATATGGAATCACTTGGTGCATCAGGCGACATAAAGTTTGTGGGACATTACATAACCCGAAAGTCATAACCTGACCTTGAAATGGCATAGGGACGTTCAGGTACGGTAAAAGCATACTTTAAATCAATCGTTGAGATATAAACCGGGTTTGATCAAGTTTACCTAACAGTTTATTTATAAGGGAAATTGGATGGACATTTACTTCTCTCGCATCCAAATAAAGTCGTACTTTTCCGTTCGCCTTCTGTACCAAAGTGACCGGTGAACACCAGGAACTTTGATTTTCTTCAATCACGTCTTAGGATAACATCCAGTCGAGCTCTTCATACATTAAATTCTGTTTAACCGGAGACACCGCGTAAAACCGTTGCTTTTTAGGTTTCGCATTCCCAACATCAATAACGTGGGACAGAAGGGTAGTTCTACCGAGGCCCAATTTAGAACTTGAAGTGAATGTTTCAATTATTTGATTCAACTTATCTCGCTCGGAAGCCACAACATCTTTCCCCTTGCTAAATAAGAACAGCCGATTTTGAAAAACACCTTCCCTCAGGCAGTGGCTGTACATATTCAGGTGTGAGATTAAGCGGCTAGTTTCTGGTTTATCGAGGGAAGTGGTCAGTTATCGTTTAGATAGGTTGCGAAAGGAGCATTTGACATGCTTATAAAATAAAATAAAAAATTAGGGCGATATTACATTTTCCAGACATGTTTCAACATATCTCGAATAACAATTTCTTTAACAATCCCGTAAAGCAGGTACGCCAACCATTAGACTTACGTAAACCCCAAATGTAAATTTATTTCACACCGCCAAAAATTCCCATACCACATATGAACCCATTATTCAATGAATCCATCCTACACAAAATGGTTATTGTATGTTTATGTATCCGCAACATATTGATTGTACCAATTCAAACACCAAATTGAGCTCTATAAATGAAACTGTGGGAAGATAAATTAAAATCTTATTGTATACAACAAAGAAAATCATACACAAAATCAATAAATGTGTGATGACCACTTTAATTAAATCATTTAAGAATATTTTTGTTGGTTTTTTAAGTGTACATATGCATATCATAAAGGTAGTAACAGTAAGTAATAAAACCGTAAACGTATAATAACACCAAATTCTCAAAAATATTAAATAAAACGAAATCTTTAAGATTTAATCGGATTTTATTACGCGCGGGATTATGACAAAAAATCGTTGATGTATGTTTATAGGTACCTTGTAATTTTAACACATTTTTATTGTAGTTTGCATAAAGGTGGGCAGATCGGTAGAAAAAAAAACGCGATAATAAATATTACGCGGTTTTATTTATACGGTTTATTATAAAAAAGTATTCAGTTATTATTTCGGGGCATTATTTATATGTATACGAGTACGAGCACATGTCCAACTGAATTATTACGTTTAATTTGTCATAAAATGTATCGGTGCATCAGCTGATGGGCTTTACACTTTTCTCGTATATAAGTATACGGATATAATTAATCTGCTGTGCGGTTTAATGGAAATTTACATTTTTAATAATAATAAATATTAATAAAAACCACAACAAATATAAATAAATAAATAATTTCATATTTTGACCAAAATACATTAATATTATTATTATTTTTTTAATTAATTTATTTTTCATGTCGTCTTATTTATTTATACGCTGCAAAGCATTAAGATACTTAAATTTTGGTTTCATAAAAACACAAGGAATTATATTCGTACATAAAGGAATTACCGTAAATAATCCAAAAGAGATTAGTTTCGGTTTTCAAAAAAATATTTGATTGGTTTGTTGGAAGGTATATCGTTTACCCGTACTTTACATAAAATACAAGATAAACGAAATTCAAATCGGAAAAAATAAATTAAATTACATAAAACACTTGAAACGTATTTTGAACAGTTGAAAAATGCGTAAACATTTGGTGATTTGCTGACGTATGGGATGAGTAACTATCAAAAAGCATTTGGAGTACTAGGAATTGAATAATTCAACAATAATTGGATACAGTAGCCACACGGTATAGTGAAAATTCGAATAGTGGGAAATTGTGTTTTAAATAAATTAAAATTAAAGTCTGCTTAATGTCTACTGTTAATTAAATTAAAATAAATGGCCTATATGCTTAGGATTGTTTAAATTTGAAAATTTAAAATATAAAAGTAAAGTAGAAAGTAAGTAAAAATCACTGAAGGGTATAAAATTGCGTTAATCTATTTTTAAAATTATCTTTAGTTAAACAAAAATCAAATAATTAATTTTATTGAAACTCTTACACATCATCTTCACTGGTTCATTATCGCCATAGTTGGTTCTGTGTCTATCCAAGTGGAGGAAGTCATGATATCTTAGTTGTCTACACGTATATGAAGTTATCCCAGAATTCTATCCAAAAAAATAAAAAAAAATTAATCAAGCAACACTAACATATCAATGGGTGCGTTCACTGCACAACAAAAAGTTACAAAAAGTTACTTTTATCGACAACTTGTCGTTCACTAAACAAAAGATGTGACAACATATAATGACAACTTGATGTTCACCACATAAGTTGTCGTAGTCAAAAAGTAACTTTTTTTAACTGCAGTCTAGAGTGTAGTAAGCCGGTGTCACTATATGTCTAATTTGTTTTTTTCTTTGTTGAATTTATTTTTTGGTAAAAATTTATGAATTTGAAAATCTGTAAAATTTTAAAAAATAATAAAATTTTAAATTAAAAATGGAAAAAAATTATTCAGTTTGCTGTTGACCTCGCAACAAACAATTTTATTCAAGAACAAAATTTAGTATGTTCATTAAATGATGAGTAATTACATTAACTTATTTATTTAATTGTTTGGTACTGACAAGTGTCTAATTTTTGTGTTTTTTAGATGGTAATGATTCTTATAAATAACGAAGTTTTAACGCAAATGCGAAATAGGGTTACAATATCCACGAGGAATTGCTCCCCAAAACAAATGTGGAGAATATTGTGAACGGCTCTGGTATAATTTTTAAATTGATATAAAAAAACTAATTTTAATTCAATTATATTTTACAGAAAAAGTGATCTGGTATCACAACGCCACGCTATTATTCTCATCGCGTCTTACAAAGAACAGCAGGATAAACCAAGTGATATGGTCTGAGAAACCAGTGTAAGTGGAAATTCTCTGCTATAAAGCAAAAATATATTAAATATAAAGACGCGCGAAAAGCAAGTAATTCTGGTGGGGTACCGTTTCACTTTAAATATTTTTCTAAAATGGATGAAATTTTTGAAAAAAGCCACAGCAACGGGTTACCTTGTGTAGCCGAATCATCGTTTTTTGTTCCAATACCGCTACAGGACGAAGAGGCTGTCGACAGGGTTACCACTTGGATACAATTGTATCCAATTGGATACATAATTTTAAAAATTTAATAAATGGATACTGGATACATAAAAAACAGAAAACAGCTAAAATGGATACATTTTATTCAAGGTGGATCCATTTTTTAAAAACTATACATTTTATTGAAATCACATTTTATTTTGAATATATTTTATTTTAAATTACACACTTTCTTGAAATTCCAACCGAATTTTGAATTGCATGCTCTTAGGGTTGAATATTGCATTTGCTACACACTGAAACATAGCTAAGTTCATTGTCTATCAAGTGAAATGTCATTTGTTTTCCGCGTGTACAGCTTTTGTGTCTCTAGAAAAGCCGGGCGGCGTCTATACATATTTTATAATGGATAAGTAAATATCACACAATAATTTTGCTACAATAATTGTTACTAACACTTTTAATTACATTTATTTAAGGTTTGTGATTAGATTGGGAAAGAATAATGATAAGCAAGCATCGAAAAATCCGTGGTAAGTTTGGTTATTTGTTTAGGTTATGTTACGAAAATTTTCAAATATTATTTCAAGTCATCTATTGGTTTATTTCCCAAAGCTCCTCATCATCCTCTTCGAGGTGTTCCTCTATGTAAGTAAATAAAGATCAAGTAGTTCTAAAGTAAATTCGGAATCGATATTTTTAAATTATTTTGCAGATCGGCGGAAACTAATGTAGTAAAAATGATAGATACAGCAATTAATCTTTCGGAGTCAAGTGCGGATAGCGATAAAGAAATCACTGCTAAGAAGGCTAAACGAATTAGAACCTTTCGTTCCCAGTGGATTGAGGATTTTCCGTGGATCGAATGCCGTAACGAATGTTCATTCTGCAAGGTATGTGACGCCAGACTAACAAATATAAAATCACACCTTCTATACGGCATGGCGCGAACCCTACTCATAAAAAAAACTTTTCTGTAAGCAAGATTACGCCAATTAATGAACTGTTCGCAAATCCCGCAAAAGTTGCCTTAGAACGGAAAATTAAGGAAACGGAAATCATATTGGTGATGTTTTGCTTGATGCACCATTTGCCGTTTACATTAATGGATTTTCTACCAAATTTATTAAAAAGATGTTGCCCTGATTCTAAAATAGCGCAGAATGTAAAATGTGGCCGAACGAAGGCATATAATATAGTAAAAGAAGTTTTGGGTGAAAAAGGGCGGCAAAACGTGGCCAACGAACTTAAAAGACAAAAATTTAGCATAATCATTGATGAAACCACGGATGTGAGTGCAGCAAAATCATTAGCATTGGTAGCTCGAGTTTTTGATAGAAAAAGATGCTTAGCAAGGGATAGATTTTTGGGACTTTTGACTCTTACGAAATCAGACGCTATGTCAATTTTTAATTGTATTTTAAGCCATTTAGATGCATTGCAAATTCCCGTACAGAACATAATAGGCTTAGGATCGGATAACGCCGCAGTTATGTCTGGCCAACTTACCGGGGTTCAAGCAAGATTTAAGGAAATAATCCCCGATCTTTTTTGTATAAATTGCATGTGCCACTCGTTACACTTATGTGCCAGTTACGCTTGCCAAAGACTACCATTTTCTGTGGAACAACTAGCGCGAAATATTTTTAATTTTTTTGCACATAGTTCGAAACGTTGCAACGATTTGAAGGAATTTCAAGAATATTTTGCACTCAAGCCGCACAAAATTCTGGGCCTTTCCCAAACAAGATGGCTATCTCTAGAGATGGTTGTGAATCGAATTCTAGAGCAATGGGATGCACTGCAATTAAACTTTATCTCTTGCACTTTGGAGGATAAGGGCGCACAAAAAATGGCTAGAAGCTTGGCGGAAGAGTTAGGTAATCCAATAAACAAAGCATATTTTTTATTCCTGTCGTACGTCCTAAAAATCATCAACAGGATGAATTTAAAGTTCCAATCGGAAAAAATTCGTATTCATACTATGTGTGAAACAATGGAAACAAATTTTAAAATTATATTAAGCAGTTTTATAAGCTCCAATTGCTTCCAAAATATAAAAAATATAAATGACATTGATTTTGAAAATGAAAAAAATCACGTACCATTGGCCGAAACAAGCATGGGTTATGCAGTTCAATCCTTCTTAGAACGTAATCCACTGGATGAAGAGGAATTCTTGGAGGTTGCAAGAAATGTTAAAAAATTTTATGTGGAACTTGCTCAACAAATAAAACGCAGATTTGATTTTAACAACCCGGCATTTAAACTTTTATCGCTTATTAATCCCGATTGTTTAATTTCGTCAATTATTTCTTCCCCATAGTTCCATTACTCGATACGTTTCCTAATTTGTTGGCAAATGAAACAGATAAAGATAATATAATGGACGAACTGAAAATGCTGAAGTTATCTTCGCACCTAGTAAATTTAGATAAAACAGACATCATGATGATGTACAAAACAAAGGAATTATCATGTTTTTTTTTTTTTAAAATGGATACATTTGGATACATTTTTTTAAATAATTGGAGACATTTTTATTTTTTCGAATGGTAACGCTGCTGTCGATGATTCGATAGCAGCAATACAACCGTCTGCAAAACGCCGTAGAATTACGAATGTATTTCAGATTTTCGGAAGGAGAGTGCAGATCGTCACAAAGAGAGAGCAAAACTGGGTACTGCCAATATGCTCACACAGCTACAAGAACGAGCGCTCGTACAACATAATGATCTTATGTTAAAATTAATTGAAAAATTATAATTTTCATTTTTTTATTTTTTATTAATTATTTTTGTTTATTTTTTGTTGATTAAATTTTTTAGTTTAAATGTAAATATTATAAAAATGAAATATAAAAGAATAGATAAATTTGAAATATACAATCATTAGAAACTAATTTCTCATTTATTCCATCATTGGATTTCTTACAGAATTCCCAGTTGTTGTAATTGTTCGCGATATTTCAATATCCTCCGGAGTATTTTGTTGAGCGTATTCTAATCCTTCGTTAAGATAATCTGCTACATTAATATCGGGAAAGTCCAATGTTATGTAAAACACAGGCTGCCATAATGGTTTCTGGTATACATTCAACTCTTTTGATATCAAGGTAACGTAGCCTTCGAAAACGACCAAACAGCAAGGCAAAGCTTCGCTCGATAACTTGCCTAACAAAATGAAACAAAACTGATAAAATAAATAAGAATTTATAGGAATACATATGATTATAACAAATATTTCAATATTTACCTGCCTGAACGATGCGTGTATTTAGATAAATCTTTTTTTGCGGTTAGTAAGACTTCCCCGATCAATAAACGGAGGAATACACCATGATTCTAGTGGGTAAGCCTTATCACCTCGAATCTTTTCGTTCTGGTCAAAATAAAATCACACGTTCTGTTGTACATTTTTATAAAAACGTGAATTTCTAAATATTCTGTTATCATGTACTGAACTGGGCGTAGCCCACATAACAATCGATGTATAGCGCATTTTATGGTCACAAATTGCCTGTAATGTTACTGCTGTAAACATATTGAGGTTTGTGTACGCCATTTTTTGATCAGCAGGTACTTTGCATGGAACATAAGTGCTGTCAATCGCTCCTATTACCCCGTTTAACCTGTTGTTGATTTCAAAATAGTTTTTGATTTCTAATTTCCGCGAAGTGTCAGGAAAATGAATAATGGTATTGGCGATGTGATTTAAAAAATCAACTATACGAAAAAATATTTTTGATAAGGACGATTTGGCCAAATCAAATCTTTCTCCAATTGATCTATATGAAGCGGGAGTAGCCAAAATCCATATAACCGCAAGTAGTTGTTTTTCTGGCGATATCTTTAAATTTTTCGCACCAAGTACTGAATGCAAATTTGTATTAAATATGCCGAGGAGTTTCTCAAACGCATCTCTAGACATTCGAAAATTCTGTTGAAGCTCGATTGAATTGTAATTCGATACAATTGTTTCAACATACAAATTAATTCATGGTGGGGTCTCCTTTTGACTTGCAATCAATATAATTTCCTCGTCTTCGGAGTCTGATAACTCATAAGATAACTTTTTAATGTTGGAAATATTTTCAATTAATCTTCTTCCATGCTCAACTGCGATTGAAACAATCGTTTTTTTTATTTATGTCTGACTATTCTGGATTAAAAAAAATTATTAATATTATATTATATTTAATTTTTTTAAATTGAAATTACTTTTTTTAATTTAATATATGTTAGACACTTTATTGAAATTACAAAAAATAAATGCTACAAATATCTTTGACACAAAACCACAATTTGACAGAAAATAACAATATGTTGTTCAGTGGCTGAAAATGTCGTTTCGATTAACACCGATGTCGGTTTGACATTTTCGACATCACATCACACCGACATTGCTGTTTTGCAGTGACCGCAGCTAATAACCAACTTGTTCTTGTATAATAAGTTATCCCAGCCCAGGTTTTGATTCACTTCATTCAAATATACTATATTTGTGAAATTAGCCCAGCCCAGGCTACGGATTTTGAATGCTTTTCTCACGAAATTCTCATGAGAATTGTATACGTACACAGAGTATAATATTTACTTCTTATATGTGTACTATCATTTTCTATCTTTGTGTGTGTGTGCCAAATTCTCATGAACTTTCGCCAAAATGTTCACCCGATTTTATAATGCGCACAAATCGGTTGAAAAAAATACACCAAGAGAATTTTTCTTATACAAATCAATGAAATTCCCAGCCTTGACTTCATTTTCGGGAACTTGTCACGGAACAATTTTTTTACATTGCCTGTAATTTTCCATTACTTTATGAAACTCAAAATTTTACCGTAGTTTTATACGTTAGATTTTAATTCTTTTTATTATATCATTTACAATTCTGGGCTGGGCTAACTTCACGCAAGAGCAAATTGGTTATTGATATGTTAGTGTTGCCTGATTAATTTTTTTTATTTTCTCGGAAAGAATTACAGGATAACTTCACATACGTGTTGTCTACCAGGAACCTTTATACTTAATAAACATATTTTATTAAACACTTGTTTTTCTATTTCGGAAAAATTAGATTTTTGAATATTTTAATTAAAAAATTTTGTTCAAAAAGTTTAAAAAATCACTCGATCGATTTCGACTTGTTAGGTCATCATCAGGAGTATCTATTGATTTGTAAAAGTAAAAATTTAGTTATATGTATATAGTAGAAAAAATGCAAAAAAGAAATAAAAGATAACAAGTCGAAATCGATCAAATGATTTTTTAAACTTCTTGATCAAATTTTTTAATTAAAATATTCAAAACTCTAATTTTTGCGAAATTGAAAAACAAGTGTTTAATAAAATGTGTTTATTGAGTGTAAGTGTGTTTCGCCAAGTGCCTACGTCAAATAGTGTAAAAAGTAGGAACGTTTATTTTAATTGACTTTATTACATCCGGTGAGTCGATTATGCCTAGTAGGAAATTTGCAATAAATGTACTTTTTAAAAACTCGCGTCTATTTTCTAGTGTTGTCAAGTTATATGCGTTGCACCTTTTTAAATATTGTGGTTGTCGCTGTTTCTTTACGTGGTATGGTATTCATCCCGACAAACATTTTATTACCTATAACAACATCTCAGGCTTAAAAATGTAACAGCAAAGAGCATTAACAGTATCAGAGAGATGAAGAAGAACTAAAAGTTTCATCAAAACATTGACGGGTTATACAATCGAACGGGTCATGCAACTATACATATGCATTTTGGTTTATGACTATTTATTTGTTCATACTAATATACTTTTTCTGTAAGAATAATATAAACAAGAAAAATTTTGGGTTACGCACTCACACAATAATACATGCACGTGTAAATAGTATAAAACGATGCAACATACAAACAAGCAACAGTAAAAAATATAAACGTTTATTGGTGTTTACTATTTTTTGCTTCCATATTGTTATTCGTTTATATTTTTTGCTCTCAAATATCAAATGCATGATCATTGCGTAAAGATTGCAAACAGTACAAAAATAAAGATGCGCATGATTATAATTTTATGAATGAAAAATGTGCGTGGATATAATACGGGAAAAATCATAAGAATTATTGTGGCAAATAACATTTAAAATGTCCTACATAATGTAAATCATCTTGAACGTTATAACATAGAGCAAAGTATATTAATGGTTTGGGAATAGGAGGGGTGAAAGATGATAGATGGTTCACGAGTTTTATAAAGAAAGACAATAGACAAGCGAGTAGTTAAATACAATTTCATAATTTTTCATTTTAAAATTAATTATTCGGTATTTCAATTATATATAATATGATGTTTTAATTTTAACATAACAAAATAAATAGAAAATATTATACATAGTATATTAATTTTCAAGAAATATATTTTAGAAATCCACCATATTAAAATACATATTAATTGATTAATTATAATTAAAAGCATAAAAAATTAAAAACAATAGAATGTTCAATATTTCTAAGGAACTTTACTAATTATCTCAGTCGTAATTATTTAAGGATTTGTAAGCGTGGATGGATTCTTATAGGTCGATTCGAAGATCCGGATGTGGTGTTTGATGTATTTTGTTCCATATTTGTTGTATTTTTACTTAAAAATTTACGTTTCATAGTCCACTTACATTGCTTTCTAATTAAAACTAGAATCATAAAATCCAAAATAACTTTACGATGGTTAGAACATTCAGAGTTTTCTTGAAACCACCATTTTAAGTTGATTTGTTTGTTCGTCCATTCAATACACTGTTCAACGATTAATTGTTTGATGTTTTTGGAGTGAGGCGATTTATCAAACAGTTGCCGAAAAATTTGTATGTGATTTTTGCTGATTTCAGCAAAAATTTCAGATGGCGGATGAAGAGTGCCAAAATCAGAGTCCTTTTTATAGTTTTTATAAAAAATAAAAGATTCGTTTTGCAATTTTATGGTTTTGTCCGCTTTTATCATTAATTTTTCACAATTTGCACAATTAATCTTCTTTTTCAACCGGGATACCGCATATCCAGAAAAATATTTTTCAGAGCATTCATCTAGTTCGGGGATGCTTTCTATTGCTTTATCTACTAATTCCAAGTAATTGATTATGCTTTTGACTTTATTAGTTAATATTGGCGTGTTGGTGTTCATTTGAATTGTTAAATCTTCGTTAGGTATTTTAAAATCGTTGGGATCAATTAAAATTTCATCGTCATCTTCTTCACAGTTTGAGTTCTCGGGTGGTTGTAATATTTTCATTGACATGATTTGACCAATAATATAATTAAAATGGTGTACAGATGGATTTCTAGAATTTCCTCCTCTCTGTCTTATTGTGGCAAACAAATTTTCACATGGATCCTGATTGAAGCGAGACGTTATTATATAAGATATATGTTGATTATTAGGATTTTCTAAAAATTCATCTGTTAAATTTAATATGCCTTTAATTGTTTGCAGGAATCCGGAAAAGCAATACGGTTTAGTTTTAGAGCACGTTTTAATATCACCAATAAATTCTCGTAAAGATTTTAATGTTTTATATGGCTCGTTGTTAATTTTTACTGCATTACGATTAGGATTCGCATCAAATTGTTTTCTACTATTCAAGGCGTCAAACAATTTGTCCATTTTCTCACAGAAATGCATTGTAGCTAAAGCCTTATTCGGGTCAGAGAAGTTGTTGTATTCAAGAGCAGTTTTAATCCCAGCTGCAACAGTCCTACTAAAAACCTGCGTAGCATAAGAAAATTAGAAAATTTCTTCAAAAGTGTTTGGCCTTATATGAGAAAACGATAGTTTAGGGCACATTTTCGTGGTAGATTTAGACTCTATTTCATATAACTGTTCTATCACTGACCAGCTAGCAGTTCCATCTGGAGTTATTAAATCGGCTGACCTTAAATTATTTCGAACACTTTTTATTAAATGTGGAGGATCGTAAAGTGCATAATACTTTTTCTCTTTAAAATTAAAAAATGGTCTATCAAACGTTACTCCTAATTTTGAATAACAATTTCTGTTATTCGATCCCTGGTCACAAACGAGAGCAACAATTTTAAATCCGCACCTCTCGACAAGATCGATATTTTCTAGCAGCTTTTCCTTAATTTGGCTACCTTTCATATTAAACTTCGACGCGTAGTAGGACACTATATATTTATAATTTGAAAAAAGTCCTCTAACCATAAATAAACAAATTGATTTTGCAATTGTATTTTGCCTTTCGTTGCCTAGATCTGTGTATCCGTCAATTTGATCATGGTAACTATTATATTCCAGGTCACGCTTTATGTCGATCTCATCAAAAGCCAAAACCGCATATTTCGAATTAATATCCATTTCAGAACATTTTTGTTTCAAGTTATTGAAAATATCGTCATTTATTCCAGGTTTCAGATGTTTTACTGGCATCCAGGTATGTAGCGATGAGACAGCTGGTAGTCTACATTTTAAGTTTTTTTTCAAATATCGATACGTTCTTGCAGACCGGAAAAAAATGTTTTGTGCTAAAATTCTCTGAGGTTGGCTCCATCTAGATGTCTTAGGTTTTTGTACTAGTAACATTTTCCCCAGTTCTTTTGCATGCTCTTCTACATAAGGTAATTTATTTATTTTATCCGCTATATTAATTTTACTAGACAACTTTAAAGATTTACTTGTTTTCCGTAAATAGCGATATTTTAGGGTGAGAGATCGAATTTGAATATTTTTCTGTTGAATCACCTTTTTAAGATTTTCCATTTCTTTATAGATTACGAAATATTTACTCCTGTAGTAAGCACAGTTTTTTGTTTGAATTTCGCAGTTGTTGCAGCTGGTTTCTCTTAGAGAAGTTTCAGTTAAGGTTTTCTTCATTGGTGGTTCGAACGCCTCGAACTCCTCTAACGTAAGATCCATATTAGAAGATTCCGCTTGAGCATAGCTAGGGTAGACATTTCTAACTATAATTTGATCTGGGACATTAAATAAATCTTCTTCTGTATCAATTAAATTTCGTAAATTTAAACAAGGTACAGTGTCCTTCTTTAACCGGTTTTCCAGCTTAGATTCAGAAGTAAAATGATCCTCGCACACCTTCAGACATTTATTTAAATTATTTATGTCTAAACTACATTTCTCAATCCACTCATTGTATAAAGGAGAAGCGTTGGATGGAAAACCAAAGAATTTTTTTTGTGGAAATCCCCTTTTCGTTGCTTTACAGTTTCGGACTGCACAAACCACTCCAGAAGCCAAATTATTTTTCTTTATGTAATTTTTCGGTAAGTCCATTATTATTGAATGAAATTAATTTAATTGTTTAATAAAAAAATTGAATACTTTTAAAGAAATATCAAACCACTTCAAATTAAGGAAAATAAATTTTAAAATTTGTACGTTTACGCAAGACAATGTTTCACAAATAAAATTAAATTTTGAGCTTATATACTCGAGAGAGTATTGGATTTGAAATTTACAGTTTAGTTAACAAAAAAGAAAAACATAAAACAATGAACACAAAATAAAGAGAAAATAATCTCTCTCCTTAATATGACATTGAACAATACTGAATATACCGCTAATTTCCAATTTTTTTATTGTGCAATGCAATACATCGTCTTTTTTCTGTATTGTTTAATGTCATATTAAGGAGAGAGATTATTTTCTCTTTATTTTGTGTTCATTGTTTTATGTTTTTCTTTTTTGTTAACTAAACTGTAAATTTCAAATCCAATACTCTCTCGAGTATATAAGCTCAAAATTTAATTTTATTTGTGAAACATTGTCTTGCGTAAACGTACAAATTTTAAAATTTATTTTCCTTAATTTGAAGTGGTTTGATATTTCTTTAAAAGTATTCAATTTTTTTATTAAACAATTAAATTAATTTCATTCAATAATAATGGACTTACCGAAAAATTACATAAAGAAAAATAATTTGGCTTCTGGAGTGGTTTGTGCAGTCCGAAACTGTAAAGCAACGAAAAGGGGATTTCCACAAAAAAAATTCTTTGGTTTTCCATCCAACGCTTCTCCTTTATACAATGAGTGGATTGAGAAATGTAGTTTAGACATAAATAATTTAAATAAATGTCTGAAGGTGTGCGAGGATCATTTTACTTCTGAATCTAAGCTGGAAAACCGGTTAAAGAAGGACACTGTACCTTGTTTAAATTTACGAAATTTAATTGATACAGAAGAAGATTTATTTAATGTCCCAGATCAAATTATAGTTAGAAATGTCTACCCTAGCTATGCTCAAGCGGAATCTTCTAATATGGATCTTACGTTAGAGGAGTTCGAGGCGTTCGAACCACCAATGAAGAAAACCTTAACTGAAACTTCTCTAAGAGAAACCAGCTGCAACAACTGCGAAATTCAAACAAAAAACTGTGCTTACTACAGGAGTAAATATTTCGTAATCTATAAAGAAATGGAAAATCTTAAAAAGGTGATTCAACAGAAAAATATTCAAATTCGATCTCTCACCCTAAAATATCGCTATTTACGGAAAACAAGTAAATCTTTAAAGTTGTCTAGTAAAATTAATATAGCGGATAAAATAAATAAATTACCTTATGTAGAAGAGCATGCAAAAGAACTGGGGAAAATGTTACTAGTACAAAAACCTAAGACATCTAGATGGAGCCAACCTCAGAGAATTTTAGCACAAAACATTTTTTTCCGGTCTGCAAGAACGTATCGATATTTGAAAAAAAACTTAAAATGTAGACTACCAGCTGTCTCATCGCTACATACCTGGATGCCAGTAAAACATCTGAAACCTGGAATAAATGACGATATTTTCAATAACTTGAAACAAAAATGTTCTGAAATGGATATTAATTCGAAATATGCGGTTTTGGCTTTTGATGAGATCGACATAAAGCGTGACCTGGAATATAATAGTTACCATGATCAAATTGACGGATACACAGATCTAGGCAACGAAAGGCAAAATACAATTGCAAAATCAATTTGTTTATTTATGGTTAGAGGACTTTTTTCAAATTATAAATATATAGTGTCCTACTACGCGTCGAAGTTTAATATGAAAGGTAGCCAAATTAAGGAAAAGCTGCTAGAAAATATCGATCTTGTCGAGAGGTGCGGATTTAAAATTGTTGCTCTCGTTTGTGACCAGGGATCGAATAACAGAAATTGTTATTCAAAATTAGGAGTAACGTTTGATAGACCATTTTTTAATTTTAAAGAGAAAAAGTATTATGCACTTTACGATCCTCCACATTTAATAAAAAGTGTTCGAAATAATTTAAGGTCAGCCGATTTAATAACTCCAGATGGAACTGCTAGCTGGTCAGTGATAGAACAGTTATATGAAATAGAGTCTAAATCTACCACGAAAATGTGCCCTAAACTATCGTTTTCTCATATAAGGCCAAACACTTTTGAAGAAATGAAAGTTTCTTATGCTACGCAGGTTTTTAGTAGGACTGTTGCAGCTGGGATTAAAACTGCTCTTGAATACAACAAATTCTCTGACCCGAATAAGGCTTTAGCTACAATGCATTTCTGTGAGAAAATGGACAAATTGTTTGACGCCTTGAATAGTAGAAAACAATTTGATGCGAATCCTAATCGTAATGCAGTAAAAATTAACAACGAGCCATATAAAACATTAAAATCTTTACGAGAATTTATTGGTGATATTAAAACGTGCTCTAAAACTAAACCGTATTGCTTTTCCGGATTCCTGCAAACAATTAAAGGCATATTAAATTTAACAGATGAGTTTTTAGAAAATCCTAATAATCAACATATATCTTATATAATAACGTCTCGCTTCAATCAGGATCCATGTGAAAATTTGTTTGCCACAATAAGACAGAGAGGAGGAAATTCTAGAAATCCATCTGTACACCATTTTAATTATATTATTGGTCAAATCATGTCAATGAAAATATTACAACCACCCGAGAACTCAAACTGTGAAGAAGATGACGATGAAATTTTAATTGATCCCAACGATTTTAAAATACCTAACGAAGATTTAACAATTCAAATGAACACCAACACGCCAATATTAACTAATAAAGTCAAAAGCATAATCAATTACGTGGAATTAGTAGATAAAGCAATAGAAAGCATCCCCGAACTAGATGAATGCTCTGAAAAATATTTTTCTGGATATGCGGTATCCCGGTTGAAAAAGAAGATTAATTGTGCAAATTGTGAAAAATTAATGATAAAAGCGGACAAAACCATAAAATTGCAAAACGAATCTTTTATTTTTTATAAAAACTATAAAAAGGACTCTGATTTTGTCACTCTTCATCCACCATCTGAAATTTTTGCTGAAATCAGCAAAAATCACATACAAATTTTTCGGCAACTGTTTGATAAATCGCCTCACTCCAAAAACATCAAACAATTAATCGTTGAACAGTGTATTGAATGGACGAACAAACAAATCAACTTAAAATGGTGGTTTCAAGAAAACTCTGAATGTTCTAACCATCGTAAAGTTATTTTGGATTTTATGATTCTAGTTTTAATTAGAAAGCAATGTAAGTGGACTATGAAACGTAAATTTTTAAGTAAAAATACAACAAATATGGAACAAAATACATCAAACACCACATCCGGATCTTCGAATCGACCTATAAGAATCCATCCACGCTTACAAATCCTTAAATAATTACGACTGAGATAATTAGTAAAGTTCCTTAGAAATATTGAACATTCTATTGTTTTTAATTTTTTATGCTTTTAATTATAATTAATCAATTAATATGTATTTTAATATGGTGGATTTCTAAAATATATTTCTTGAAAATTAATATACTATGTATAATATTTTCTATTTATTTTGTTATGTTAAAATTAAAACATCATATTATATATAATTGAAATACCGAATAATTAATTTTAAAATGAAAAATTATGAAATTGTATTTAACTACTCGCTTGTCTATTGTCTTTCTTTATAAAACTCGTGAACCATCTATCATCTTTCACCCCTCCTATTCCCAAACCATTAATATACTTTGCTCTATGTTATAACGTTCAAGATGATTTACATTATGTAGGACATTTTAAATGTTATTTGCCACAATAATTCTTATGATTTTTCCCGTATTATATCCACGCACATTTTTCATTCATAAAATTATAATCATGCGCATCTTTATTTTTGTACTGTTTGCAATCTTTACGCAATGATCATGCATTTGATATTTGAGAGCAAAAAATTTAAACGAATAACAATATGGAAGCAAAAAATAGTAAACACCAATAAACGTTTATATTTTTTACTGTTGCTTGTTTGTATGTTGCATCGTTTTATACTATTTACACGTGCATGTATTATTGTGTGAGTGCGTAACCCAAAATTTTTCTTGTTTATATTATTCTTACAGAAAAAGTATATTAGTATGAACAAATAAATAGTCATAAACCAAAATGCATATGTATAGTTGCATGACCCGTTCGATTGTATAACCCGTCAATGTTTTGATGAAACTTTTAGTTCTTTTTCATCTCTCTGATACTGTTAATGCTCTTTGGTAACAGTTACAAAAAAAAAGTCCAAAAAACCGAGCATCGTTTTCAACTATAAAAACAAAAACTCAAAGTAAAAAAAAAAAAAAACAAAAAAAATCTAATTTTACTTTTATATTGTTTTCATAATTCTGAATTATATTAGAGTGAGTGAAACAAATGATCATTTATAATTTTTCGTTTTGCCATCCTTTATTGAAATTTACTTTTTCGAAATATTTCACTTTCAAAACCCAAACAACCGCGTTCAAAATTACCGCAAAATAGTAATGTTCAAATATCATAAACTGCAATAACAAAATAAGCAAAAAATATTAAAGACTGAATAAATCCTGGCATTTCCCTAAACAATAACGGCAAAACCTCTTAAAAATTTATTGACATGATCTTAAACAGCTGACAAAATTTTAAACCCTTTAAATTACCGAATAAAACCCAAACATTTACCGAAAGAGAGAAATGTGAAATTTCCTTTACAGTACTTTACAGAACAGTAACGTCGAAAGCATTTTAAAATTAGTTGCCACAATCGTAAACTGCTGATAAACTTTGAAAACTAGTCAATTATCGAATAAAGCCCATCAATTTACTGAAGAACATAAATGTGGAATTTACGTTAACTTTAATTCAATAAAAGAACAAAATATTAAAGGTTTTGGACAAATACTCTATGTTTATAGAACAATAACGGCAAAAACCTCTTAAACATTTATTGACACGATCGTAAACCGCTGATAAAGGTTCAAAACCTTTAAATTACCGAACAAAGACCATAAATTTACCGAAGACCAGAAATATTGTTGAATGTGAAATTTTAAAACAAGAAAATTACCACCCAAATTGTACCATAAATTTACCGAAGAACATAAATGTACAGTGTGTGTATACTCATCATGTGTATGCTTTATTTATTTATTTTAACGAGAAGGGAACAATATTTGGCCTGTTTTTTATTGAGTCCGAGGTATCAGATAAATCAGAGAGATAATTTATCTGACAAATCTGATATTTTATATGAAAAGGCCAGATTTTTATACACTGTACTGAAAATAGGTAAAGACCACTGAACATTAGACAATCGACTGACATTTCAGCCGAAGTTATGACTTGTGAAACGTCAAAATAATTAAAACAAATTATATGAGTAATATTTAAAAGTACAAATTATAATAAAAATGGAGTAAAATAGTTAAAAACACATACAATATTAAACCATTTTCAAGATTATTGAACTCCGTTTTTATTTCATTTAATAAAAATAATATATTTGTTGTTGTCCATTTAATTTAATAACCACGAACATTAATTTTTCAATTAATTTATTTGTAATTACAAATTAATTTATTAATTGCCATTTTCCATTACGTCCGCCATATTTTCTGTTTAAATCTTTCAAATACGTTTTTTCTCTGAACTGACTGAAACCAAATTCAGATAGGAAAATGACGATCTGAGATTGATTAGAGAAAATAAAAAAACGGCAAAAATATATCTGATCGATCCGATAAAATAAAAAAAATGAGTGAGTCCATTAGTACTCTCTAGGAGTCGTGTAAACATGGCGTGTGTATAGTACGTGGGTACAGTTTACTTTGAAGGAAGAAGGAATGAAATTTTACTAACCAGAGTTTTTCATTTGTTTATTATCGTTAAATTGGTCTATTACTCTTTCGGTATAATCGACGCAATTGGATTTTGGTAGCTTAAATAAGATATATTATATACTGTCGACTCTAACTTTAAAAATTTTCATTGAAAAACTGCACAATATGGTCGTCCCAAATCTAGTAGTAAATATATTTCGATCTGAGTTTTTGTGCAAATCGAATTTGTCTCGCAGGAAGTTTATAAGTGGTTCAGCTTGAGGAACAGCAACATTAATATTGAAATCCCCGCTCATAATCACCGGCAAAAGATGATAGTCTCCTTGGAGAATTTTTGAAATTCTTTAGGATATGGGGCAAGGACGAAATGTATGAACTTCATTATGTCTTCGAAAGATTTATTCGGCGAGGTTAATACAACTACAGAAAACATCTTATTCCCATTGAGAAGCTGAAGTTCAGCCGTATATATATCATCAATGAGTTGTGTTGTTACGCTCATACCAATTGTTTGTCCAACGATGATTTCTTTATGCGAGGTGACTGTATGGTATGAGTATTCTATTTGAATTTTTATATATTGTTACTCCGGCAGCTCACTCACCGTCTCTCTTGAACTGAACGCAGATCTGGAAAAGCAAGAAAATTGAGCATTCTTGCGTGACTGTGTCAGTTAGGTCGAGGTGATGTGTATGACCTAAGACTCTGACAGTTCAATGTTAAAAACCAGACACCATTATTATCTCGTACAAAATTCGCCATTACAACGGATAAAGCGGATTTGTGGTGAGGCGCGATAGCTAATTTTGAAGAAGACCCATTGAGGCCCCATTTTTACGTCCATGGTAGACGACATGACATGATCATCGATAGCCGACGTGATGAACAGTCCTTCGAGACTCGTTACTCGTGCTAAAGCAATATACACAATTTGTTAACTGTGTCTTTTATCGTAAGAGTATATACTGACTATCTCGTTGTAGGTACCACCGTGTGATGCATGAATTGTGGTGGCACATGAAGGTACGACGCTTTACATTAATTGTTGTTTATGCTTAACATTAATTGTTGTTTCGATTAATAGTTGAGCTTTTTCTAGAAATGGGCACCAAACATCGGTCGATATTCGTTTTCTGCGCCCATCCAGCTTCAAGCCACCTGACCTTCTTGCCAACTTGTGAATTTGAACCGAAATCCATCCAGAGTCGTTTGACATTTTTTACTGTCGACGTTTTCATCGTTCTCGTTGTCCTGGTTAGGATGTCTACGCATTCGATATACTTTAGACAGCCCATAGTTCCATTCGCCAGTCCATTTGTTACGTCAATATTGGTTTTGAAAAAGTACGGCAAATTATTTGTGTCCACTATGCTCATTTTATGGATCTTTTGACGGAATTGCTACTCCGGCAGCCCACTGACCATCTCTATTGAACTGAAAACAGCATTCAAACGTAGGAATATTAACAAGTTCGTCATTGCGCAGCCAAGTCTCGAAAATCAAATGAATTGAGCATACCTGCGTGACTGTGACCTGAGACTCTGGCAGTTCAATGTTAAAAACGAGATGTCATTATAACCCCATTCAGTAGAAGACATGATCATTGATAGCCGACGTGATGAACAGCGCCTACAGACTCGTCACTCGTGATAAAGCAATATACAGCAGTTGTTGACTGTGTTTTTAATCGTATGAGTATGCAATTTCGTAATCGTAATTCGTATTTCGTATCGTAATTTTTTTTTTTGATTTTTCTGATCGATGGAAATGTCGATGGTTTCTATTTCATTCATTAAATTAATTTTTTCATTTTCCCTACTATTATACATATACATAAAAGCATGCCATGTATAGTAAAAATTGTTTTTGTTGAGTTTCTTGCTTTTTTTTAAAACGAAGTAGGTATACGTCATTTCCGTTCGTTTCATTTACAAGTTTACTCTAATACAAAAAAATTTGGTAGGCGCGCGTAAAGATGTTTACACATCAAAAACGGAAAAGGCTTTCTTTTTATCTCTCTGGGGGCGAATTATGTAAGCATTACGAGTTACGAGTTACGACAAATGACGTCAAAAGGCCTTTTCATTTAAAGCATTTTGAGTTGTCGTAATTACGACTTTTTGTTGTTGTTTTAGTCGTACACATTTGTGAATACGAGACAAAAGTCGTACTATATTTTTTTTCTTGTTTTCATTGACAATTTCTCAAAATTAGTTTGAGTCAAAACTCGTAAGTCGTACTCGTAATGCTTACATAATAACCCCCCTGATCTCTCCGATGTAATAGAAAAACAGGCCAATTGTAAAATATTTGCTGTCTTTTTTCGTAAAAAACGTAGTTGTTGTATATTTAGCAAACTAAAGAGAGACAAAATATTTTTTAAAGCGAGACAAATAATATTTCTTCCTTTATGTTGATATATTCGGATTTCGTTCATATTTCGGACTTTTATTAGGTAGCAGGTAGGCTTAGTTTGCGCAGGCAAAGTCGGTTGAGTATAAAGTGTTTAAGCGATACGTTTAGATAAAACTAAAAATATTTAATAAAGTAGTGTTTTATAAGTGATTAAAGTATTTATTTTTTACTGTTATATTTTTGCTTTTTTATACAAATATAATTTCCAATTACAAGTATATATTTATCATAATTTTTTAAATAATTAAACTGAACAATTATTATTATTTATGAACAGTTTCATATAGCTATCGAGTAATTCTGATAGTTATAAATTCTTCATTTTTCCATTTTGCTCCCGTTACGATGGGTCAGTAATTTTATGGGTTTTCTCGGTATTTTTTAAGCATTTTTGTTAAAAAAAATGCTATATGGTTTCGGTTTGCCGTCTGTCCGTCTGTGTGCACGATAACTTGAGAACGGATGGAGATATCAATTTAATTTCTTCACTAAAAGTTCAAGCAATTCATGGGAATGATCCTTATTGATTTGGACATTTTTGTGTTTAGGGTGTTCGGAGATATGTAGGGTTTTGTTAACCCCCCTCCTCAAAATTGATAGATTTTTTTTTTATTTTCTATTCTATTTTGATTTCATCGAGCATGTGAATGTGAAATAAAAATATAACTCGTCTGGATGTGGGTTGTGTGGGTGATGTGGTTATGGGGGTGGTAGGAGTGGTGGTATGGGAGGTGGAGGGGTGGGATGAGGCGTTTTGGGTTTGGTGTGAGAATTTGGGATTTGGTGGATGAGAGTTTGTGTAGGTGGTGGGTGTGTGCGTGGAAGTGGGTATGGAGGTGTTAAATGGTGATAATATGGGTGGTGCGGTATAGGGTGGTGCGGGTGAGATAGGTTTTGGGGTTTTAATTGGATAGTGGATGGGGGATGGTAATAATGTTTAGATGTAATGGTATGTGGTTGATTGGGGTCAGTTGAGATATGGTGGATTGGGATCGGTTGGGCTGGGTGTAGATGGGGTTAGGTGGGTGTGGGAGTGGGTGGTCGTAATATTTAAAATACGTAAATCACACGGCATATAAGTTCTTTATAGGCTACAAAAATGCTTAAAGAGTTCGGCTCCGAACCTTTCCCGTCTTTTTTTTTAGTGTTCAATCAGTTCTAGTAGAGAAAGTTTATTATTTGTTTTATTTCGTTATTACCTTGACAAATTAATATTTTTTGTTATTTAATATTACTTTAAGTAATTATGTTCATATTTTTTTAATAATTTTATAAATTTTACCGATAACTAGTTTCTTTTGTAATTTTTCGGGATTAGTTCGGAGAGTCATGTTTCTCTTATTAATTTCATATCACGTGCAATTTTCGATAGGTCCAAGGTTAAGATTCCTCGGTAATCGGGTGGACTTAGTTCGGTAATTCAGTTTTTTTAATTAAAAATTGCTTATAATAATACGTGTTAATTGCTCAGTAATTTTAAGAAGGTCGTTCGGTATTGCTTGGTTTTTCTTTGTTGATTGACTAATTTAGGATTTTATGCAATTTTTATTATTCACAAGTAATATTTTTTATGGTCTTATGAAACATAGTTGAAAATTATAAAATTATGAATACGAAATTTCAAAATTCTTATATAAAAATTTTAAATTTTTAAATTCTAAATTTCTTCATTTTAAATTTCTTAATTAGATAATTTTTAAATTTCTACAAATAACTGGTTCACACGTTATATTCAGTAAAATGCCAAAATATAAAAACGTATTGAACTTATCAAAACAATCTTTGAAGCGGCGTTATGAGACATCCTCCTCAAACCAGAGTTTTAGAAAATTATCAGCCACAGAAGTAAGAACTAAGACAGAGCAGGTAGAAGTAGATTTTGATACTGCTATTTCCATCGATATTAACGAACAATATCCAAATACAAATGAAGGCGAAGAATCTAATAATGAGACAAGCTCGGAGAATGAAAACTTTTCGGACTTTATTATCAAATGGTCCATTAAATATAATATTAAAACAAATACGTTGAATGAGATCCTATTACATTTAAAAATAAATGGATATTCCTGGCTTCCCAAAGACAGTACAACTCTTCTTCTGACTCCGAAATCAAGAGATATTTTACAAATATCACGGAACGTACACACACATTGGAGTGGAAAGCAACATTGAAGTAATTTTAAAAAACGTTGAGAATGTACTTGATCAGATTGAACTCAGTTTTAATATAGATGGCGTACCAATAACAAAAAGTAGTAAAATCAATAACCAATAACAAAAAGTAGTACATCCCACTGAGTAGTGTATTCATTATTGGAATTTATCATGGAGATCACAAGCCATCCAATTTTAACGATTTTTTGCGTCCGCTTGTTGACGATATCAAAAGATCAACTCATATTCTTCATATTCCTGTTAAAATTATTTCGTTTATATGTGATGCACCTGCAAAATCTAGTGTATTGGGAATAAAATCGCACTGCGGATAATTTGGATGTGCAAAAAGTACGCAAGAAGGGGATCACATAAGGAACAGAATAACTTTTCCAAAACACGATGCGCTGTTACGTACAAATCAATCATTTAGAAATAAATACGACGAGGACTATCACATTAGCACGTCAATTCTGGAGGAGTTAAACATTGATATGGTAAAGCAGTTCCCTCTTGATTATCTTCATGTGGTGTGTCTCGGTGTCATGAAAAAACTGGTTAAAATGTGGGTGAGCAGCAGACCGCCAAATGTACATATGTAGAACTAGTCAATTTTTCTATTTCTAACTAAAAAAATTATTTCTTCTCCAGACTTTAAGATTGCATAGACATGTGAGTGACAAACTAAATGGGAGTGTGACGAACATTTTGGAAGAGCTATTCAGCTATAAGGTCATTCGTCTATACTCGTGGACCGGACAGGCTGGCTTACATAAATGTAATTAATATACATTCAATTATGGATTTATTTATATGTCTCATTTCTTTCTCTCATAGTAATTCAAAAACTTGTTTTCAGCGAGAACGTTGGACTTATTTGTTTGATCGCTAACACTGTAAACTGACAAGATGAGCAAATAAGCGAAGCATTGATGAAAAATGCGATTAAAACATTTCTTAAACGTTCCTTCATTAAAGTAAAAGCTTTAAGTTTAATTTTTTTTTTTATATTTTATATTAAAACATTGAAATAATAAAAAATGAATTTCAAAAACAAATAAATTCTTTAAAGAAGTATTTTATTTTAATTTATCTGAGAAAACTTAAAATCTCATTTTTTAAAATGTTAAGCAATTTATCATCTTATTAAACGTGTTAGTATACATATTTTATTGTCCGTGGGAATTTATTACATAACGTATAAAACAAAATTTTACATACAATAAAAACACATTTTTTCAATTTAATCTAATTTAAAACCAAAAATTGGACTATTCATTAAAGTTGACTTGACCGTAAAATTCCCGGCATGTTATACTTATAAGACACAGTAATATAGACTGATACTTTGCAGTAATATTACACCTTAAACCTACTGATGCAATTAATGAAAATTAACTAGTCAAAATCCAAGTCTGTATACTAAACTTACCTATACTAAACCTAAACATGTAAAATTAAATCTTACTCGACTAAGAAATAGTCAAGTTCCTTTTCATTTGACTTTATCCTAGAATTTAATCCAAGAATTATTCACAAATGTTCAAAAATTTCATTCATCTCAAATTTCATCGTGTAATAAACAACCGTACCTGTTGGTCATATTCCATAAATTAACGAAAAGATAATTCTAGATTCATAATCGATTAAAATATTTCATTCTGTCTTGTGCAGTTCTAAAAATGTCGTTTTGAAAAATGCAGTTTTGTACCTATGCCGTTTTGAAAAATGCAGTTTTAAAAAATGCAGTTTTGTACCTTATGCAGTTTTTAAGTATGCCATTTTAAGAAATGCAATTTTAAAATATGCAGTTTTGAACGGATCCCATTAACAGCATACTTCAGCTGGGATCACTGAGTCACTGAGTAAAAGTCACTGAGTAAAAAATTGGAGTGTTCATTGATCTTATATTGGGTTATTTATGACCAAGATGGCCACGCTAGGTTGCTTAAATATAGTTTTCTGGAATATAGTTGTAACAGAGCCTATGGAAAACGTGATGGCACCGTTAGTTTACACCTGCACTTTGAAGTTGTAAAAATGAATTTTTATATTAATTATAACGATTTTTTCGAGTTCTTTCGTTTTTTATTATCCGTTATAAGTTTGTATTTAATTTGAATTTGAAATAATTTTTTTTATTTTTTAACATTTCATAATCAATTTTTAAGTTGAGAGTATGAGTGACAGTGAGACAGTTTTAATTTTTGTTTAGTAAATTTTGGGCCGACTATGAGAAACTATCACGATAGTAATATTTTTTTGGGCTGATACTTTTACTTTTATAGAAATCATCATTTTAGTGTTTCCATCGCATTTTTTTGGGTTGAAATTAGCGCCAACTCCAGATACATGTATTTGAAATGCACAGCGCTATATATAAATACTGGTGCGATGAACGCAATGGGACAGCAATTAACGGGACATGGTACGCGATTGTTTAAAACCAAAATTACAAATACCAAGTTTCTTGTTTAGCAAAAGCTGAACACAGGGTGAAAGGGCTCCCAATGTATAGTGACGAATATCTGTACATTCAACTACACATCTATAAAATGCAGAGGTCAAATAGTTCAGTTGTCCGCAATGGAGTGTTACCAACTAGAGAATCGCAAGAAATTTTAAGTCCGATTTTCGTAACAATTTATGTAAAAATAATTAAAATTTATTACAATTAGACTCAAATAAGTTATTGACTTAAATCTAGCCTAATCTTTGTGTATTTGGTCTCCAAGTTTCAAACAAAACTAATGAATTGAACCAAACGAATATCTCCAAAACATGTTACATTTTGAATAACCCGAAACGAAAATGGACAAAAAAACTTCATTAAAAATGAATTTGGTTAACAAAACCCAAAAATGTTATCAAGTTTTTATTTCAATTTACTGATAACAGCACCAAAAACCGCTGTACACATTTTTATTATATTTCCAAAAATCTAACAAAAAACAACCTGGCCATATGGGTAGAACAACATTTTCTCTATATATGTATAACTATATATGCTAGAAATGTCAAAAATCTAATTCAACGCACGGATGAAATTTTAAACATCACACGTTATCTGGATTGGAGGCAAGAGTGCAAAAAATAAAATGTGAAAATGATGAGTTGACTGAAAATGGATATTTCCAAATGTGATGGACAGATTGACAGCGATTTCCTAAATTTTCTTTTTCATACATTACACATCCATATGGCTTACTCTAGCTAATATCTATTTAATGAGGGTTGAAAAAGTTCATCTAACGTATCTATCTATAAAAGTTCATATCCGTTTAGTATTTCTCTGTATAATAATATTCTTACGTTTTCAAGAAAATAAAATATAAATCAAACTTAAGCCATCGTTATTTATATACTACACTCGTATACATAACTGGCTATATATATATATATATATATATATATATATATATATATATATATATATATATATATATATATATATATATATATATATATATATATATATATATATATATATATATATATATATATACATATGTATAGTATTCCGCTCCTACGAGTATACAGACTAGATACAAAAATTTCAATTTACTTAAATTTATTACAACATCTATTTACATAAATTAATATCGTTTAGTTACATTAGTTTTAATGCCTGGAGAAATAGAATCTTCCCTATATGGTATATGTTTATAGTATGGGATGTGCGAAACAGAGACAAAAAATAAATCGATTTGCTTTTTTTTGCTCTATAGATTGTTGCATCTGTCAAACTATATAATGAAATTCCATTACATTACTACAAAAAGCACAGCACAGAAGGGAAAAGCTCATATAATTTTCTGCTCCATTTGGTTTTTTATGTATATATATGTGTGTGTGTGTGTGTGTAAAGCATCTATTCTCTATTACAATGATATTTTGTTTGTTTAACAATTTTTTTTATTATCAGTCAATATATGCTTTTGCAACAGACTAACGAGAGTGATGGAAAATTATAAAATTTACTCGTACAAAATTTTATAACTGGAACTTTAATAAAAATAAAAATCATTCAACTAATGTTAAATCTTTAAATTTTGTAAATATGTTATAGATAGTAAGGATTTTAGATCATAGAATTTTTTAGAATGATGACTCACCTGAATCGCTGTGACATTTTCAATTGTATTCAATTTCAGTTTGCGTACATAAGTCTCACTTTGAATTTGACAGGCACATTGAAATTATATTTTTTAAAATTTTAAATAAATTTAAGTAAACTTTAAATAAATATCCGGCAAATGGAGAATCCCAGAAAATAATTCTGGAATTAAACGGATTGGTTAATTTAAGCTGAAAATAGGTATCGCTTTCGGGTTCTGACAACACAATTCTGTAGGTAAAATTTGATAACAGCAGACACACATGTCAACATTGAATTCTTGGATGAACTTGGATGCCTACACATTTGTGTATATTATTGTGTAACAGTATTTCCAAAATAAAATCGTCTTAACTACAGTCCAATTAATACATTGGTTCATTTCAAGTTGCCGTAAAGTTCAAGGAAATTAAATGTCCATGAATTTTCGCAAAATTTCAACAGGTTGTTCAGAATTACTTGAATGAAGTAAAAATATGTTTGCTTTGGAAATAAAATTGTTTTTTGTATCAAAATGGGCACTCACACGTTTGTGTATATGAACTTTTGTTAATGTTATTCACATTAACAAAAAATAAAATCCAGGAACAATTTGACAATAAAAAATTAAACACATTTTGTATTTTTAATACAATTTTAAAATCAAATATCACTTGTAGATCACATTGGTTCTTGAGACATAAAATAAAAATAAATGAAACATATTATTAAAAAATTACTTTTTGAACATATGGAAATGTTTGAAGCAGTTTTTTGCTGACGTTAAGCATTTCTCGCAACGATTACGTGTTCTACATTTGCACGTTTCGAATCGACAATTTCGGGCAGTATTTAAAAAATCCACAACCGGTTATAATGTTCATACCCGTCGTATCTTTTTCCGATAAAAGGTAGAGGTGAACACAACCTCTGAGGGCTGGGTTCTAAAACTTCGTTTTGTTCCTCACTACCGCTGTCTCTTCTATTTCTCTTGACAGTGGAAAGTAAAGCACCAGCAATTTCCAATTTATATTCTAGAAGATCCATACGTTGTATTTTGTGCACGCCGCAAGCCAAAATGTTTAAACTCAGCGTTTTAAGGCGCTTAAAGGTTAAACTAGGCGTTTTCTTAATCGTCTTGATGGGATTGGATATGTTATATGGTTGGAAATGAAATTTAAAATTTTTTTTTGGAAAAAATTCTGGTAAATGGCCAATTGAGGCGGAGCTTGACTATTCTTTACCGATTATGAAGGGATTGGATATCATGGATGGAATTCTGATTCTAAATGTTTATTAAAGTTCGGGCATTTGGCGATCTGGAACAGAACTCGGGCCATTCTTAACCGATCATGATGGGATTTCGTATATTAAGTGAAAGTGCAATTCTAAAAAGACTTTTCTAAGAAATTCTTTAATATGGTCTGTTGGGTCAGAACTCGGTCATTACTTTACTGATTTTGTTTGGATTACGTATGTTGAATGAAAATGGAATTTTATAATAAATTTTGAAAGAAGTTCTAGGATATAGGTACCTGGGACAGAGCTAAGCCCTTTTTAATTAATTAATTTTTAATAGAAGTTCCGGAATATAGCCATAGCTGGGATAGAATTAACAAATGTTTAACCTATCGTAACGGGCTTTGGTATGATGAAATCAGTAAGCCGAAAGTGATTTTTGAAAGTAGTTTTGTAATATGGTCACCTGTGTCAGAACTTTGCAGTTTTTTAACCGATTGTGATGGGATTCTATAGGTATTTTGGAAATGTCATTGTAAAATGATTTTTGGAATAGATTCTGGAGATTGGCCACTTTGAGCAAAACTATTGAATGGAAATTGGGGGCGGAATGCATATTTCTATACTACATAAGAGAGCTCTCGTGTAATTTGTGAAAATTATCGCGGCACGGGCTACAAAGTGCTTGCTGACGTTATACTTGCCAGAATGCCGAAAATATCATTTGTGAACACCAATTTGGTTTTCGCCACAACCGATAATCCACTGACTAGTAATCCACTTTGAGGAAGCTTGTCTCTCCCTCTGTCTCTCTCTCTCTCTCTCTCTCTCGTTTTCTTTATGTAAACTAACAACATTTGGCTCGTTGTGTATAATTACAATGAAAAGGACTTTGCCTGATCACTTTGTGACAACTTCAGGTTTTTGCTAGGGAGATGTGCTTAAACCTACTGTTCTTTTGAATCTGGCGCTCTAGCACGTGTTAAAAAAAAGTGGTATTGGTTTTCGTGCGACATACTAAACAAGGCAGACCAAGTTCTTGTCAATGAATAATAAATTATCGCTTTTACTCTAGACGAAATAACTGGGTTTGAAAAAGAAGAGCAAGAAAACTAAATGTCTATCAACTCCAAGGCCCATCCATTAATAAATCTCTGAACAGATGACCAAATAATAGCCTATCATGTAGTCTCGCGCTAAACAAACGACTTTAAGATCTGTGCTAACTTTCGGAAGCCAAACTCGGACCTTGACCACTAATGGCCATGTATTATTATTTACCTTTGAAAGGAAGATGATTGAGATTGTGATATTGTCGGACTCGTTAAATTTAACCAATTATGATGCCTTGGTCACATGAAAATGTGAAAAGAAAAAGTGTCTTTCATTGGTAATAATGTAGGTTTGAATTACTCATAATAGTGTAGGTTGAACTATTATGAGTAATTCAAACCTACATTATTACCAATGAAAGACACTTTTTCTTTTCACATTTTCATGTGACCAAGGCATCATAATTGGTTAAATTTAACGAGCTAATACATGTTTTTTTAAGTTTCATTGCTTTACGGAACGCGACTTGACACTCTGAATACGACGAATATGATTAGAAATGTGTTCTGTCCACAACCAGTCAGCGTATGTCGCAGGAAAAGAGCTAGACTACTCTGACGCAACGACGTCGTACACGATTTAAGGATGTCGATACGTGTTGGAGCGTGCCATGAACTGAGATAACTGGACAACCATGGATGGACTGTAAAAGCTAGAGCTAGAGAAATTGAGGAAGAAGTAGCGTTTACGATCAAATCGATTCAATATACCTAAAATTATTCTAAATTGAATTTGCAACAAAATTGCTCATTTTCTCAAAGATTCAGTGGTGATTATAATCGTAAACTGTTTTTATCTAAGTCCTCTTTAAATAGGTGGACCAGTTTTAAATTTTACATACCAAAGCCATTTGCAAAAATAAAAAATTTCGATAATAATTTCACGGAAACCGGTGAACCGGAAGTGACAAGTTTCATAACCTCTTGGTTTTTCATATATACGAACAAAACATAAGATCCAAATTTTACGGCTGCCAATACATTTTGCGTAAGACTGTGGCTCGTTCTTAAGTTTTTAACAATATTAAACATCTTCAAATTTATTAACTAATTAAAATAATTGTGACGATCGCCCGGTCGTAACAGGGTATACGAAGCGCACATGCAGCCCGTTATCCGAGATAGCACACCCGCTGCATTCCATGAACATCCACTCGTTTTCCATCCCGATGACTCACGAGGCTGGATGTACTGGGTGAATCACGTGTCGATCTCATCCCACATCAAGGGGACGACTTTTAGGGTTTGACATCGATAACCTTGGTTTTCTTTTGGTCACATCAAACAACATCAGATTACCGCACGGTTTATAATTTTTTTTTTTTAATTTTAAGCAGAACTCCTCTAATAGTAAACATACCATCAGTCAATTCCAAATTAGACATAGAAGGATGGACCGATGGAGCAGGCCACAATCGTTGGATTGCGATGGTATAATTTTCGGTGATGCGGAAAAAATGTTTTGGTTCTCAAAATTTAAAAAAAGTGGCACTTTTGTATTACATGGCTGGGCCATTGTATATACTGTTTTGGATACATATCTTCAAAAGAAACCAACGAGCAAATGGGTTCCAGTGAGGTACCACAAGCAAACGACGAAGCGGCTGTCGCAGATATTCTACCGGATGGATTTTATTATACAAGTTTGCGATACTGTAAAGTTATGGTTAGAAATATAATTTTTTAAATTTGATGTTTTATGGAATATTTTGTAATTTTTTTTTATTAAACATAAATGAATTTTTTATGAATTTATTATGTATTTTATTATTTTTCATCACGTATCCAGCCAGCGTACATTTTGGTGAAAGAAAAGTCATTTTGCCACCAATAGGTATATCCATTTTCCTCCCCGTTAACACAATTGTGTGGGTACTGTAAAAGTATCATGTCAAAAATTTATTTTTGTATGTGTTTTGACCCAACTTACGCATTTGTGCATTCCTTTTAAAATTATTTTCGTCCGAAAAAAAACACTATAACTATATACACACTTGTGTTGGTTGTACTTCAAAACAAGCGAAATTTTTGGCGTAATTATTGATGACGTATACATCGTCGAAATCAGGTAAGATGAAATTTAAAAAAAAAAAATTCTTTATAGGATTGTATACCTATCATTTTTAGGACGTACAAGCAGAAAATTTCGGAAAATTCACCACATTTTCCCGGAAAATTGTCAGTTTTTCCAAAAATATTTTTTTGATTCTTTTCATCCAAAAATTAATAAGCTGCCGTCTTTATTTATCAAATTTTAATTTTAATGATAAAAATTCGGATTACACTGTCATGAAACGGGAACAAATTACATTTTTGCTTTATTTTAATAAAACATTTTGATTTTCCGGAAAAATTTTCCCTTTTTTTATTTTTTCAATATTTTTTTGGTTTTATTTATTTTTATTAATACTAATTGCTTCGTCCACCTTGCAGACACAGTTCAAAGAGTTTTATCGCTCATGTCGCTTCTTCTGATAGTGCCACACATTGTAAATATAATTTTTTTAAAATGTAATTTTAATTCGTTGTACACCTTAGACGATGGGAGAATATGGGGAATAATAGTAAATTTTTCTTAGAAAAAATGAAAAATTTTCCCGGAAAAATTACTTGTACTGTCGAGAAACCGTTAAAATACAATGCTAATATCATAATTTAAAAAAAAAATACACATTTGTACTATTTTGAATAAATCAAAAGAGTGAGTACTCTCAAGGAGATGTGTAAACATGGCATATGTATAGTGCGTGTGTATGGTTTACTTTGAAGAAAGAAGAAATGAAATTTTACTAACCAGATTTTTTCATTCGTTTATCCATCAAATTGGTCTATTACTCTTTCGGTATAATCAACGCAATTGGCCTATGGTAGCTGCAAGCATCAAAGACGTGGTCCCATATCTCGTGGTACATATATCTTATATTTCTCACATATCTTGTAGAAGATATATTTCGATCTGAGTTCTTGTGCAAATCGAATTCGTATCGCAAGAAGTTTATAAGTGATTCATCACTAATCTTAAGGAGCAGCAAAATGAAATCTCTGCTCATAATCATCGACAAAAGATGTTAGTCCCCTTGAAGAATTTTTGAAATTCTTTCAGTATATGGAGCAAGGACGAAATGTAAGTACTTGATTATGTTTTCGACAGCTTTATTCGAGGCGAGGTGTATACAACTACCAAAAGCATCTTATATCGCCAATGGGTTGTGTTGTTACGCTCATACCAGTTGTTTGTCCAACGATGATTTTCTTATGCGAGCTGACTGTATGAGTTCTACTTGAATTTTTATATACTGCTACTCCAACCGCCCGCTGACTATTTCTCTTGAACTGAACGCAGCATTGAAAATTAGGAAAATTGAACATGCAGGTCATTCTAGGAGAGCAAAAGAATTGAGCATCCCTGCGTGACTGTATTAGTTAGGTCGAGGTGAAGCGACCTGAGATTCTGGCAGTTCAATGTTAAAAACCAGACGTCATTATTATCTCGTTCAAAATTCGACATTACATCCTGAGCTATACTTAGCAGTTTTCATCCTGAGCTATACTAAGCAGGCGCGTTATTTGATTTTGAAGAGGACCAATTGAGGTTGCATTTTTACGTTCATGGTAGAAGACATAATCATTGTTAGCCGTCGTGATGAACTGCTCTACGAGATCGTGATAAAGCCACATACACAAGTTATTGACTGTGTTTTTTACCGTAAGAGTATACTATCTTGTTATAGGTACCACTCTCTATAGTGATAAATTGTGGTGGCACACGCTATTTTAAATTTTTTTATTTTTTCTGTTCGCTCAAAATGTCGATTCGTCAATTCGTCGTTTCTTTTTAATTTTATAAATAATTCTTTGTTTTCTTTCCATACTATTTATATATACACATACACTCAGACTATGTGTATTGTGTATGTACAAAAATTATATATGTGTTTTGTTGTTTTTGTTCTTTTTTTATTATTTTATATTTTGTTTCTTTTTTCAATGAAGATATTTAAACGTAGTACGTCATTTCCGTTCGTTTCATTTGAAAGTTTACTACCATACAAAAATTTTTTGCATACGCGCGTAAAGATGTTTACACATCAATAATACGCAATTTGCTACCAAAAAAATGAAAAGGTCAAAACTTTATAATTTTCTCGAAATTTTTAGCTTGCACTGGCTTAAAACGATAGATGCACAATCCTACAAAGAATTTTTTTTAAAAACATTTCATCTTACCCGATTCTACACTTTAGCAAAATTTTTTATCAAAAACGCCTTTACATACTATGATTTTTTAACCACACATTTGTGTGGTTTGGACTTAACTTGTTCCAACTTTTTTTTTGGGTTGAAAAAGGGATATGTACAAAAACTAAAAAAATAATTAAATTAAATAAAAAAATATATAAATCTAAATCAAAAAAAATAAATAAAAAAATTATCGGCCCTTCGACCCATCGACATTCAACTCTTCGACATTCGGCCCTTCGACATTCGGCCCTTCGACACATTCGGCCTTTCGACATTCGGTCCTTCGACACATTTGGCCCTTTGAAATTCAGCCCTTCGAAATTCGGCCCTTCGACATTCGGCCTTTCGACATTCGGCCCTTTGATATCATACCGAAATTTGATAGCTGCAATTACAATACAAACCGTGTAAGGAGCAATACTGCAAATGTGCTGAGAGAAGTACAGTCGAAAATACGCTTAAGGAAATACCCAAGGAGAGATGCCGTTGGAGTAGGCCTTTACGAAAAATAAATAGAAAATGTATAATAGAAGAGCGGGAAAAAGAGATAAAAAGGAAAAGTGAAGTGAGGTTGCTGGTTTCGGGGAGTCGCGTTGGAGAAAAGAAATAAAAGAACGTCACGAAACGTGGAGAGAGGAAATGAAAGAAAAAGATTGTAAGGGATCGAGCGAGTAAACGAGATTATTCGATCCCGGGTAAAATTCCGTGTATGAATAAAAAAAAAATAAAAATAAAAAGTAAATTAATGTAATAAAGATAAAAAAAGTCAAATAAATAACTAAGAACAAAAAAAAGAAGGAAAATGCGGTTACAGTGGATAGAGAAGAAAAGAGCCCCAGGGAAGTATCGCAAAGCCAGGGACATCTCCGAAAAGCAGGGACAGAAGGGGCGGTATGTACATCCAGCCAGGTGAGTCAAGTTTGGGTTCGCCCTAATTACTTTACGTTCATTCCCACCCCACACTCCTATCCGACACGCGGTCACAGCGCTGTGTTTTTGAGCGGTACGCTCAAGGGGTGAGACCCACCTTAGTTGCTCTGCCCTTGAAGCACATTGCCCGGCTAGACGTGCCAGGTAGACTGGCGCCCGGGCGAAGAATAAATCGTGGTCACACAATTTCTAATTTATTACTTATAATAGGTGTGCAAGTAGAAACTGCTTTTTTTTTTGGTTAAATCGAACTTTATTGAAAATGTAATTGTTACAAAGTTGTTACATTCCATATTTTTTAGATACTTAGAGATTTTAAATTTATTTCATATTTCAAAAAGGCTTATAAATATATAAATATTACAATTTGTTTCAAAAAATTATTATTAAAAATTAGTATCCAAATGTATACTTAATTTTGCAGCAAATTCAGACTGGTTAATGTAAAATATAGAGAAAACAATGAGAAAATTCAATTTTTAATATTATTTGGTAGGTAGTTTTGAACGCTGTTTAAACACACCTTGAATCTGCCATTAACAGCAAGTTATACCATTAAAATTTTGCCAGTTGGAGACGCAAAATATTAATGTCTTGCCAGATGTGATAAAATATTTTCTACTGGCCTTGCACGACTTCAAGTTATACCAATTTATGTCAATTTTTAAATTTCAAAATGGTGGAACCATTTATTTGGGTGATTTGTATGTGTTTCTATTATATCGTTAAAAATTGGTGTTTTTAAGACAATTTAAAAAAAATTTAATTTAATTATTGTTTT
Source organism: Nephrotoma flavescens (assembly GCA_932526605.1). Taxonomy (NCBI): domain Eukaryota; kingdom Metazoa; phylum Arthropoda; class Insecta; order Diptera; family Tipulidae; genus Nephrotoma; species Nephrotoma flavescens. Next base: position 63,955,699 of record OW052222.1, on the reverse strand, counting down.
GGTGAAGTGATGAATTCAATTGAGTTTTATAAAAGCCATGAGTGCCTGTGGAATATAAGCTCTAAATTTTTCCGCAGAACCGATATAAAAAATAATGCGTACCGCAAAATCACCGCTGAAATGGAAATAGACGTGGAAATCATTAAAAAGAAAATAAAAAGTTTTCGCACTTCTTATACGGCAGAAAAACGGAAATTTGAAAATTCCAAGAAATCGGGAGCAGTGCTTGAAGAGGTGAAAGAGCCAAATTTATACTATTATGAAGAAATGCCATTTTCGGATCCCTGCATTGTTTATAGAAAAGGGCAAACAAATTTAAGTGTAAGTTTTAATTATACTTATTTTAATATAAGAATTTTTGTTACTGAATCCTACTCAAATTATTTTTAGTTTTCTGAGAACACGAATGCTAGTCAGGATTATAACATACCGATACCTGAAGAGTCGCAATACGAATTGAATCTCGATGCCAGTTTTGAGAGCCTCAATCAAATTTCGAACTTTTAATGAACCAATAAAAGTTCTAAAAGCTAACACGATCAAATTTATTCGACCTCCATCAATTTCTCCGACATCATCATCATCAACATCCATGGACATTTATTGGCAGGATGAATTTCAGAAACCTCTATATAGTAACCCAAAATTAAATATGACCACCGCAATGGAAGAAACGAACGTCGAATATGAAACCTGTTTGTAATCAATACGTGATTTATCGTTGAAATTAAATTGGTAAATGAATTATTAATTTTTTTTTTATTTAATAAATTGATTTATTTATTTATACAATATTACAACTGATTCAGATATCATCTAGTAATTTATCTTTCTTAAATTAAGTTCTCGGATTAAGATGAGTAACCTATTGGTTACTCATTTTATAATACTTTCTTATTCTAAAACAAACTGCCCAGCTCCAGAGGTTTCTGCCTTTGGAGTCTCCTCACTCCGCTAGTGGTGTCCAACATACGACGGATATCTGCATTTTTGCTTGGTTCTTTATTTCATCGGTGACGTATTCCATCTCCAAGTCTTTATGGAGGTTGTCATTCCTAATATACCATGGGGCATTCACAATCCCTCATAGTACTTTATTTTGGAAGCATTGTATCATTTGTACATTGGTCTTCTTGGCACAACCCCAAAGTTGGATACCATAGGTCCATACTGGTTTTAGCATTTGCCGGTATAGAAGCAGTTTGTTGTGTATTGAGAGCTCAGAATTTCTACCCATGATCCAGTACATTTTTCTATATTTGATGTTTAACTCTTCTTTTTTCTTCTTGATGTGTTCTTTCCATCTTAGCTTAGCATCGAGTGTCATGCAAAGGTATTTAGCTGTATTTGCATATGGAATTTGATTTGAGTTGAGAACCACGGGAATACAGTTCACATTTTGATTTGTAAAGTTGACGTGTACTGATTTGGCTTCATTTAATGAGATGCGCCATTTTTTAGTCCAGTTGGTCACCGTGTTAACTGCATTTTGAAGTTTGCTTGTTGCTTCCGAAATATCTTTTCCAACTGCTAGAATAGCTGTTTCGTCTGCAAATGTTGCTTCTGTAGTACCTTCAATATTCGGTAAGTCTCTAGTATAAAGAATAAACAGAATAGGTCCAAGTACGCTACCTTCTTCTTTTTATTTCTTTTTACTACTCATTTTCAAATTTGACTCTAAAGTGTCGATCAGCTGTGTACGATTTAAGAATTTGATAAAATTGCTTAGGCAGATCTCGATGCAGTTTAAATTCAAGCCCTTGGTGCCAAACTTTGTCGAAAGCTTGAGCTACATCTAAGAAAATACTCCCGACAAACAATTTATAACCGTAACAGGCTTCATGGTCCAGTGACCATAAAAGGACGGTTTAAAAATTAAACCGAAAACAAAATTATATACACGAAGTTTATTAGTTTTAGAAAGTCGGAAAAATATTAAATAAAAAAGGCCGAATAGACAAATAAGATTATCCGATTGTAATATTCGAGTAAAATAACAAAACTAATTGAACCGAATAGACGATCACATAACGAAATTTCCACGATTTATGTAAAAACAAAAATAATTGAATACAAATAGACGATCACATAACGAGCGCTATACGAAAATATCAGGAAAAAAACATTAAGTAACCCGAATAAATCGAATGATGACAAAAAACATAACGATGCTGATCGATTGCTATGCGAAATATATGCTCGTATTCATTTCTCTACGTTTTATCGGTGTACGTACATTATTCCAAAATTATTTTTTGGTTAAACCACATTGTGCCGTGAATCCTGGTTGTTTCAAGTGTTGTGCAGAAAGTGCAGAATTTTTTTTTTATAAAATATTATATTATAAATATAAAAATATTATATAAGGTAAGATTTTTTACTAATTTGTGAAAATATTTATAAAGTTTGCTTAATATATCGATGTGAATTTTCAATTGTGTAGTTTCCAATGCGAAATTTGTATTTTCATTTGTGATATTGCGAAAAATAAAATGGCGGTATATGTAAATTACAGATTTAAGTATTTTTCTTGTATTTTTTGTAGTTTTGTGTTCTTTGTTTCTCGTAAAAATTTTAAGCGACAATATGAGATAAGACGTATATGTAACGCTGTATACATTTGTCATTTTTGAAGTTATTTTATTAAATTTCGTGTTGTTTTTAGTTTTTATAATATTAATTTTGTTTAACTTTACACACGTACACTTTTTTGTATTGCAGGCAGATATCACTCATTTTTGTTTGTGTTAAGCGGTTTGTGTTAATTAAATTTCAAATGTAAATTATCGGTCTGTAATTAAAAAATTCATTTTATTTAAATCTTACGATTGCCCAAATGATATTGATAGTAAATGCTGTAGTTTTAAATTTACGATAATATTAAAGTTGCAACTGGAAGTATTTGTTATGAAATGTACGTTGTTATTTACAGTGAGGAACCAACAGTTCAACCAACAACGCAAGAATTATTAAAAATTAAATAATATTGTGTCATATTACTCAATTTGATACAAAAATATACAAATAACTATATTTGATAATTTATCCAGTTGATGTGAAATATATTCTGTATCATTAGATATAGTGTCTGAAAATCGACAATCGGGTTTTTGTAATAAACTAAAATACTTTACTGACTATTGAGGTGCGACTGTAATTTCAATATGCGGATAATAGAGAATTAAGTGAAGATTAACGGGTGCAAGGATTTTTAAATACGGATATTGTCCTATCAGAGTACAAATAGGCATTAAACTTGTAATCAATATGCCGAAATACAAACTATTAAATCAACTTACGAAGCAATCTATTAAAAGGCGTCTTTTAAACTCTAGAAATAATAAACCTTGCATTCCTACGCATTCCAGTTTCTTCCAATTTCCACCTACTAGTGCAGATTTACCGTGCCATACTACGGGTATGGATAATAGTTTTAGCACTGAAAACAGTCCTTGTAGTAGCAGAGATCTATCACCCCCCATTCCGAGCTTAATGATTAATGGACAAAGTGATAATAATGAACTACGTGACGAAGAAAATCATCGAGAAGTATTATCAGATTTTGAGGGGGAAGATATTGACCAAAATATTAAAGTTATAGAATTTTTACGTAATTGGGCGATTAAATATAATATAAAAGCGAACGCATTAAACGAACTGTTATTCTTTATACAAAAGTCCTTAGGTCACAGCGTGCCTATTGATAGTCGAACGCTGTTAAATACGCCAAAAGGTAGAGAAATTTTAGACTGTAGCCCTGGAAAATACGTACATATCGGTTGTACTGCAGCTTTTGAAACTTTTCTTAGAAGTCATGAAGAATGCCCTCCTGCTATTGTTTTAGACATAAATATTGATGGATTGCCAATAACAAAAAGCAATCAAAGCTGTTTTTGGCCAATTTTAACTAGAATTTGTCACTCAAAATGCCAAAAAGTATTTGTTATTGGTATCTACCATGGCTATAATAAACCAAACAATTTCAATCTATATTTAAGACCACTTGTTGATGATCTTAAAATGTATATGTCAGAAGGCTTCCTTTGGAAAAATGAAAGAGTACCAGTGAAAGTTAGATCATTTATTTGCGACGCTCCTGCAAGAGCTAGCGTGCTAGGAACAAAATCCCATACGGGGTATTTTGGTTGTCTTAAGTGTAATGTGGAAGGTGATTACTTAAAAAATAGAGTAACTTTTCCCGTTAATACAATGGCACAAAAGAGAACGAATACTTCATTTAGAAATAGAGAAAATGAAGATCATCATAGATGTGACACTATACTAGAAGAGCTTCCCATTGACATGATCCAACAGTTTCCGTTAGATTATATGCATCTTGTCTGTCTTGGAGTTATGAAAAAACTACTCCATATGTGGGTTAATGGAGACACCAAATCTTTGTTACCGGCAACCAATATTATGGAGATATCTAAAAACCTTTCTAAAATATCATATAATCAACCTTCTGAATTTCAGCGCAAGATTAGAACATTATCTGATCTGTCCTATTTCAAAGCTACTGAATTCAGAACATTTTTATTATATTCAGGCCCGTTTGTTTTAAAAAATGTATTATCAGCTGATAAATATAATAATTTTTTGTGCTTTCACACTGGAATACTCATATTATGTCACCCTGAGCTATCAAAAACGCAAGTAAATGTGGCTAATGAAATTTTAATAAATTTTATTAAAGGAGTTAAATTACTATACGGAGCACATAATTTAACTTATAACATGCACAACTTATCACATTTATCAGAAGATGTGAGAGAGTTTGGAGCGTTAGATACTTTTTCAGCTTTTCAGTTTGAATCGTTTATGTATAAAATAAAATGTTTACTTAGAAAACCCAATCAGCCGCTAGCACAAGTATGCAATAGAATCAGCGAAATTAACAATGTCATTCCAACAGAAACTAATGTAGAAAGTAGTTTCCCAATTTTAACAAGGAAAACAAACGAAGATGCTAAAACTTATTATTATAAAATTAATTTGGGGTATGCGGAGCTTGACAACAGCCGAAGAAATTGTTGGTTTTTGACAAAAAGAAAAGAAATCATAATGTTTGAACGTGCAGAAATAATTGAAAATAAAATATTTATTTGGGGTAAAAAAACCGAAACCCTATCAGATTTTTATGATTTACCGATATCATCAAGCAAATTTGACATTTACTGTGCTTCTTTTAATCCAAACGCAACGATCGAGAGAACCGAAATTAAAGATATTCTGAAAAAGCTCTTTGCCATGAAAATCGACGAAGAGGGAAATTACGTTTTTTTCCCAATCCTTCATTTTGTTAACTAACATTTTTATATCATTTCAGTTTGTACTATACAATGTAATACATATTCATATTCACATTTTTTTTTATAATCAGCTCTATATACAAAATGTATTCAGTAATCGAAACCGAAAGCCCAGCCGGGAAAAAGGAAGTGTCAATTGTGTGTTCCCACTGGGTAAAGGATGGAGCAGTTGCTTGGCCAAAACTATATAATGGTGCAATCCGAAAGAAATTGGTTCCAACTTCAGATTGGTCAATTTTTAAGTGCAAAATTCTAAAGGATAACATCGCTACTTACCAAGAAGCTAAGGATAAAGAAAAAATATTGGCTGAATTTTCAAACTCCGAATGCGAGGAATATAAACAAAAAAAAATTAGATACGAAATAAAAAATTTTAATCAAAACTTCGAGCAACCTTCGCCAAAATGTATAATCTTAGAAGATATTGCGCTGCCACCTTTAACTCCAATTCAGCTTGAAACATTTGCAGAACATCAGCTTGAAACATTTGCAACACCTGTATTTAAATCAAATTGTTTCATTGAAAACGATGATTATAACAACAAGGAAAATGACGAAGCTGTTTTGGAACATAACGATTACGACAAAGTCAACGTTTGTGAAGTGTATGACAACTCTTCAGCAAAAATTAAAAAACTGGAAGAGAAAAGTAAAAAACATAAACTACTTATTAAAGAAAACAAAGCTGACATCAAGCAAATATTAGAAAACCAACAGAAAATATTGTCGAACCAAGCGGATATGAAGGAAATTTTATTATTGGTAATGAACGTGCTTCCAAAAAAAAACCAAAGTTTAATTATGAAAGATAGTTTATTCCTATTACCAAAACTGCCAATTACTTCTGTTGAAGGTGTTCAATCATTAAATTCAAAATTAGCTGTTCAAGCATATATGGATCAAATGGTAAATTTAGTTAATTATTGATAAACTGAACCAAATAATAATTTTATAATTAATTTCAGACTCTTCATCTATACAAATATGCTACAGAAAAACCGAATAAAACGGTAAAAAACTGTTTACAGCAGTTATTTTCCGAGAGTTTGATTACCAAATATTCATGGTCGGGCCAAAATTCTCTTTCAAAAGGTAAATATATGTTTTAAACCAAAATTTACATCACGATGAATTACCTCTTACAAAGCTCCATGTTTATTGAAGAGCCTTTAAAACAAGCTGCCCAGTATCGGACATAGTTCTATTTTATGTTATTTTAAAATTAATTTTGGTTTATGTATTTTAAATTTTTTACGTTACTATATAAAAATAACAGTTTATTATAAATTAAATGTTTCTTATCGCATTATCAGAATTTGTAAGACTGCTGAGATAAAGCGATAAAAAAACATTTAGTTTATAGTATACAAATTACATCAGAGAAAAAAATTTTCTGGCGATAATAGTTATGTTTATTAATTACTCTTTGCATGTGCTCTTGTTACTCTTGACATATCTGGTCATCGATTCGATAATTCGAAACGATAAACTTAAATTTTTCACAGGAATCAAATGTGTCATTAAGATCAAGTTCAAATCAAGTTATTAAGTGCAAGCTCATCAAAACACAGATTTTTATGTTTCGTCGACCGACATAGTAAAATGCGGTTGGCAAAATGGTTTTATTTTTCAATAAGTTTCACTTATTTTAACAAAATTATGTAAGAATATTATTCCAAACTAAAGCTTAGTTGTAATTTCATAAAAACTCTGTAACAAAGAAAGTCAAAATTTAGAATTAATGATCCGTTGGAGAAAGAGAGAGAGAGAGAGAGATCCGTTGGATCTGTCCTTTTAACTTCTACTTAATATTTCAATAAAACCACTTTTGTCTTTCCAAATCGTAGTTAGCAGTTTTGATTAAATTAGAACTTAATTAAATTGCTCATCCAGTAATTGTTGTAATCTAAGAAATTCAATTATTTAAAATAACATTAAATTTAACCATATTATAAATACATAATTAGACGCTCTAAATTCTAATTTTTCTATTTCCAGATATAAACAAGCAAGTGTTTGCTGAAAACGTTAATATTTTAGAGCTCTTTCGTAATACGCACAATTACTTGAAATCGAGCAATGTTGTTACAACAGAGACAATCAAATTAAGCGTCAAGGAATCTTTAAAACGGATTAATTTCCGGTCCAACAGGAACAAGTCACACAATTGAAATCCAGAAACGTTATAAATATTGAATTAGATGGATTACAACAATTATTTATTTTTATATATTTATTTTTTATTACATAAATTGTTTAATTACAATACATAATGAAATTTTGCATTGATAAATAAATATTTACATATTTGCGTTTTTATTTTAAACATAAATTCAAAAGAAAATTGACCATTAACCGTCCACACGCAATAGATTCCGTTTAAAGTATTTAGATATTTCGGTACTTCTAAGAATAAGGCATCACGTTTCTCAAGGGCTAAAATACAGACAAAAAACGGTTTATTGACTAAAAAACGTAACCACAGATTCCCAGGAAATGGACCGTAAATCGGACGGTATTTATTCGGTCAATAGGTCACGGCACAATGCACGCAAAAAATGGTATTTTTAGGTAAGCCAAAAACTGTACCGTGGCTGACCCGAAGTCGGTTATTTGTTAATACCATATTATGTAGTTCGTAAATTAATTATTGGACAAAATCACTTACATATAACAGACAAATGGACTGTAAAACTAAATTTACTTTGTGCACACGAACTGTGGACTGCCTAACGTGTTCCAAAAGTTAGTTAATTCGTATTACTTAGGGAAAGCAAAGTCTACCAAAAAACCGTACGGTCCTTCAGACCCACATAGGTTATTTTTCAGTCCCAAAAATAGAAATTGTTTTACGGGACTGGAGCATATTTTTTTATTCTCGAGTGCATAATCAATGACATCCGTTATTCTGTGAACTTGTTCACCTGTAGAGTGATTTTCTCTAAACCCAAATTGGTGTGGTGGAATTAAGCATCTCTCTTCTATTATAGGTTTGAGTTTTTCAAATATTTTTGATATGACTGGAAGTAGTGATATCGGTCTATATGATTTTTTATCGTTTCGTGGTTTACCTGGTTTAGGAATCATTATTACTTCGGCCACCTTCCATTGTCGTGGAACATATTTCCGTCTGAAAGCTGCATTAATTATTTGATTTAATTTATGCAAACCTTTCTCGGGAATGGCTTTCACGATTTGCCCAGTTATTAAATCATAACCTGGAGCTTTTCTGATACTTAAGTTACTATTGATTTCAGTTTTAAGCTCCAATAACGTCACATGCCTTATGTGAAGGTCAGCTGCTTAGTTTACGACTGTTGTATTTTCATTTGTTGTTTGTCTCGGCAACGGTTGAAAAGTCTCTTCTAAATAAGCAGCAAATAGAGAGACTTTCTGTTTGTCACTTTTAGCCCATGATTCGTCATCGCATTTGATAGGCGGCAAATGCATTTTGGTTCTTTTTAGTCCCTTAGTTGCTTTCCAAAGCGAGTAATCGTCATCCTTTAGTTCAGAGAAACTTAATTAACTTATTAAATGGAAACAGTTTTCTGTATTTTTTGAATTTTTATTGTAAACATAAAAAGTGTTGACTGAATCAAAATTGTTAACGGGTGTGTACTCTTCATCCTCTTTATTCATTAGCTGGTTTTATTTAACTAACAAATTATGAAGTGCATACGAAGCCTTCACAATAAATCGGTAGTGTCTTTGGAATACTCGAAACCGCGCTAGTAATCTGCCGAAAGCGCACTCAATAATCATTCTGGCTTGACATAGCCGATAACTTTTTGAGGTACGTTTAATGCAATATTACGGTTTAACGGCTTCAACATGTGCCGTGATAATGAAAACGCATCATTTCCGATAAAGAAATGGTGTTTCAATATCTTGTTCTGTTACCTTGAACGCCGATGGAATATCCTGGAGATTTGGATTAAGGCTTTGTAAAACGGGCTTTCTTTCTATATGGTGCTGTCGTTAATTTTTCCTTTTGACTCAACATCAAATTGCTATCGGCATCAACAACAAACTAAATAATACTGAAATAGCCTTTATAACAGTAAAAGTTTGATCCAGAGTAAGCGGGAGCCTTAATTCTTATATGCTTAATTCTTTATTGTTATATGCAATGTGTGGGAAAATTGCCTTATTCTATTAAAATCGTCTGCAATCTTATACCACTCAACTTTACTTTGTGGAACCTAATAACAGTAAAAATATGAAAATTTATTATTGTATTTTGAATAAGATATGTATAATTAAAGTTTAATATATTTTGGTTCGAGCGCAACCCAAATGGCTTGAAGAACCTCAGAAACAAATTTCGATATAGTTTTTGGAGATGCTCTGGACATACATTCCAAAGAACGGTATGAGTCACCTGTTGCAATATATCTTAACGTTACTCTAACTCTTGCTGAAATAGCGTCACTCAATATGGTGTCTTTTTTGGTTATTGCATTTTTTACCTATAGAATAAGGGTATGAGTATTTTACATAACTCTCTCTCTCTCTCGCACTATATCCCATCAAGGGATTTGGCAGCCTCAAATGAGGTTTCATAATCATATTTTCATTTCGGATAATGAATGATTAATTCATTGATCCTAAACCAGCCGTGAAATTGTTTCCTTGTCGCTACCGGGAATCGAACCCGGGACCTCGATTTGCTATTTTACATAACACATTACACATATAATTTAATGAATGTATAAACCTACTGTAACGTTATGCTTAGCGTGGCTTACTAGCCTAAGCCGATCACAATCACACCGTTACGTAGAATCAATATCGGGAATAGGGACTGTATACGACGGTTTTATTCTTGCGCGGCTAAGCTCAATCTGTCGTGGGTTTTGCTACAGTTTGTTCCGGATCTTGTTTAACCGTCGAGATAATATTAATACCATAATACCACATAACAAATTTAGCTTAATAAGATATTTATTTTAATTAACAGGTTTCCATCATTGCATTGCCTATGTCCCATTCTAATATAGAATTAAATCGACATTATGAATACGATACAAGAAAACAAACAAAAATCAGAAGAAAAGAAATATCAAAATAACCAAACTAAGAATATAACAACCAAATAATAATAATAAAATTTTAAGAAATTGAAAAAAATTAAGTTAGGATACCAATTATCAGTTTCATTTATTTAGATTTAGAAGTTAAATTTTTAAGACACTACTAAAATTAAAATATATACATATATGTTTAGAACATAGTTTGAAAATAACTCCAGAGCCCAATATAAAGCTCCATACAAAAAAAATAATTAATATAGTATGAAATGACTTACCCCAAGGCCAACAAGGCTCCACATCAGAAAGTACTTTCACCTGGTCTTGCTAATCCTGTTATAAAAAAAAATCAAAATTTTGTTTCGCGACGGTATTTACACTAAAGTTGCAGTTAAATTCAAACAAAATTTAACACTATCCTTTATACATAAAAAAGATAATAAAAATAAAAAAAAATAATTATTAAGAAGGAGAAAAAAATAGAAAATATGTATCTGAATTACAAGCAAAAAATAAATTGAACTTAATCCTATTTAAAAATAAAAAAAAATTAAGTTAATCGTTACATTAACGGGTTATATAAAAACACATACAAGTTGTTTGTCAGATATTTTTTTTTTATAACCAAACACGAGTTTTATGTAAACTGTTAATGCACTTGCATCCCATGTGAAAATTTGGCCTATTTTCTACCTATTTGCATATTACCTTTTCGAGACTAACATCTCTAAATATATTTAACAAAATTCACCGTCATGTTAAATTTCCACATTTCTGTGATATGGCGATCAAATTACGGTATGAATAAAAATTCATATTGTGGTTGAACGGGCATACACTTACATGAAATTCGATCATTTTGTTTGCGATAAATGTTTGTTTTCTTGAGGTAAACGACATAGGTAATGAACTATGTATTTACCGATGGAAATTATGTTTATCGATTTTGCTGAATGAAATTTTTTTTTTGGTTTCAAATTTTGCGCGTGGCCACGAATAAGCAAAATTCATGGCACGTTGGTTTTGTGATTACCATAGCATTTTGTGATGATTTCACAAAATTTTGCGAATATTTTTTTTGGTATGGAGGTTTTCAGGAGTCAGTGAGTGTTTAGACAGACCAACGGGCGGTCAAGTTAACATTAATTTAGTATATTTTTAATTAATTATTTTGTGTGGTTTTATGTGATTACACAATAGGAAATTTTTATAAACTCATATATAAATTTTTATAAACTATAATTTCTTTTGTGCCAATACGATTTGTTAAGTGTAAATTTGAATTAAGTGATTGAATGTAACCCAATTAGTGTACTTATATTTATAAAAAATAAATAATATAGTTAACAAATGGTACAGCGATTAGTGTAGAAATACAAAATTTTTGGTTTTTTTGTACATTTAAGACTGAGTAAAATTTGTTTTGTTCTCGGTGGTGCTACCCCACGTATATCAGATTGTTGGGGAGTAATTAAGGTAAGAATTTTTTTGTACTAACAAACTAAATAACAGCAGTGGGTTGACACGGGGTTTGCTGGGAGGGAAATTTGTGACACTAGGTGGATCTTTTCCCTTTCCTAGCAAGCACGGTGGCATACCACTGCTACATATTAATAATTATGTACTAATATTTTGGAAATAATAATGATTCAGGCCCGGGAGGCCAAATTTTGATATGATAGGCTAGTTTTTTTTAATACAACCACGGTTGGCGTCTGACCGACCGTTTCCGCAATGGGCTGATTGCCCAATTCATTATTTAAGGGTCCGATGCTCTTTTCCATCCGTACCCGTCTTATTTTGTTACCTCCGGCGGTAATCTAGGCCGCTATCTTTGTATCCCCATCCCCACGGCCAATTAACCTTTACCGCTGAGCTAGCGGGTTAATGCCGCCTTCGGGGTGCATTTAAAATAATAGTGGCAACAATAAATGTAACTAAGGTTGTCCTGTCGACGACAGTGACACGTTAGTTAACAGTATGTTAGATGGAAATGGGATTATTGAATGATTTTTGAAAAAGTTCTGGAATATGTCCATGTGGGACGGAACTCGGTAGTTTCTTAACCGATTAAAGATCCCGGCTCCTACGCCCCCCGAAATTAAAATATAAAGAGCCCCGCAGGGCTACGGGGATGAACGTAGGTGTCATTAATAGATTCTATATAATCCGCTCCTACGTGCGGCACGCAGTGCGACATGTTTGAAGAGCCCGGCTCCTACGCCCCCCGAAATTAAAATCTAAAGAGCCCCGCAGGGCTACGGGGAGGAGCGTAGGTGTCATTAATAGATTCTATATAATCTGCTCCTACGTGCGGCACGCAGTGCGACTCCCACTCTCAATTTAATGTATTCATAAAAAAATATTAATTTTCATTTATTTTTAAATGAGATTCAATATTTTTTTATTAAATATTTTTTTAAAATTTTAGTTCGTTTTTATTACATTAGATGGCGCTAGGTCCAAAATGCTATTCAAAGGTACATTTTTAGTTATAAACAGTTCCGCTCTTGGTCAAAGTGGCGCTACCGTCGCTCAGACTGTCAAAAATTTGACTGCGATACTAAAGCTGTTGCAAACTGTTATACGATAAATTGTCCACGATAAACTGTTATACGATAAATTGTCCACGATAAACTGTTATACGATAAATTGCCCACGATAAACTGTTCTAGGATAAATTGTTCCACGTAAAATTGATTCCACGATAAATTGTTTCCACGATAAATTGTTCTACGATAAATTGTTCTACGATAAATTGCTCACGATAAATTGTTCACGATAAAATGACAGTAAATCCATAACAACGTACCTTATACAGTTTTAATTATAGTCGAATTAATACAGATCTGGGTTACTGAAAGTTCCCACTTAAAATCCACCGACTATAAATGTCCCTCGGTAATTGCTAACTAAGTTAGGATTCTTTCCTTTTTGTACCTGAGATTTTATTCACAAAGCTTAATATTTTTTTTTTGCTTTCACAATGAAATGCAACACTTTGCTTAATCACTGTAATCACTAAATGTGGATTTTTGTTTGAATTTTGGAAACTGACTGATCGTATTTTTAATACTTTAATAATTTCTGCTTTTTCTTTTCATACTAATTATAAGGCTTGCGGTTGTATATGTTTGAGAGAAACACAGTCCAAACGCTAAGACAACAACACCGTTTGTATACAGATAAACAAATCGACCCTCTAATTCCAGTAGCGGAGCTACATTGTATTACACATTAAGAAAATCTGAATCCAACAACGAAACATCGCCACTGTGCTGGTTTAGAACATGACACACACCATCAGAATTGTCTTAATGGTAAATGCAAAATAGAATTATTAATTAGTATGCACATTCGGCAGAGAAAACACCAATGTCATCTCTAGAGCAAACATGTACACACACATAACATAGACCACCGAATAACAAAACGATCGTTTGTCTAGTAAAAAAAAAAAATCAGGTTATGAGCATTGCCAGTAGACTTGTTTGTGTTACATAAAGGGGAAAAAAACGTATACAAGATGTTGTCGAGCACAACTGAAATGGCATGAAAGAGGTAAATGATATAACGACGTCAGTAGATGAATTCGTTCGTTTGTATCGAGATGAAAGCCATAATCGTTACACTACCAAGCTCAAAATTTCTTCGAATTTTTCTATATGTATCCTTGTAAAATTTTGAAAGTTGATTTCAATACCCCAGTCCAAATCTTTTAACAAATGCATTTCCACATCATGGTCGCCACGTTTAATTAAAAATGGATTAACCCAAAATACCGGTGCTTTTCGCTTTCGCTTTTCCTCGATTTCTTTATTTCACGATCATGCAGTAATTTCAATTCAAGTATTGTAGGACTTTTACTCCTCAGGCAAATTTAATTTTTTTGACAACATTTGAATTAGGCATACACACCAAACACGTAAAATTCCAAATTACAAATAATTTTGAAACGTCAATATCTTGTAGGTGTTTCTCACCGAACGCCATTTTTATTTTTTTTTTTGTGGCAGCATAAATTTAATGTTAATGTTATAAATTATGTCAGGTGGAGTAGCCATGTTTGATGCATACACATTTTGCGCTTTCAGGTCTCCCAACGGTTGGCATCTTGATTTGTGAAAACGAGGCTATATAGAATTGATAATTTCAAAGTGCAAAATATTCATAGCGTTGGCCATGATTTTACAGACTATCACGGTTTCTCCACTTGCTATCTGGATACTTATGCAATCTATTTTCTCTTTCCATCAAAAATTGCCAAGATGGAGTCTGGTGTAGCAAACTTGTTATAATTTGACGTTAAGAAATCTCTCTTACGCCGTCTTTTGTCATCATTTTTTGTATGAAAGCTATTAAAAAATTCAGTAGAGGCCATATTGAAATAGAAGAAACGTCAAAATATGCATACTATATACTTGCTATCTAGTTCTGCCGATATAGCATGTATTCATAGCATCCAGATAGCATATAAATATTATTGCTAGTCCCCAATTGCCATTTGATCGAAATTTTCTAGCATCACTAGATAGCAATAGCAGGTGGAGAGTCCATGTATGATGCCAAATCTTGGGTGAGCCAAAAGCGCCCAACGTGTGTGTTTAGTGAAGTAGTTAGGATATTTGTATAATGTAAATTCTGTTTTCGGTTTTAAATGGATCGTGCGTAAACATTGGTTTCAATCATCATGTAGAATGTATAATTGCAGTAATTATTTGCAGTTTTCCGATAAGAAAAACCAATTTGTTTCCACGTGTAAATAAATATCACATTTTAATTGATATTTAATATTAAACATGAAACGCAATTTAAATATATTTAATAAAATAAAAATATTATTTATTTACAAATTGTATCACAAAGTGAATTTTATTTATTAAATTTTTTAATGAAAATAAAAAAAAATTGTATATACCAATATTGTTGTTGTTGTCACTGTGCGGATTGTGGGTGTAAATATTATTTCATCAGCACCCAAAAATGTTGTCGATTTGTGTGTTGATTTATTTCGATAATTATAAACATTATAAAGAGATTAATGAATTCACCAAATGAAATTATTACATTAATTAATTTAATCGATTTTTTTTTATTCGGGTGGCAACATTTGACAGTCATTAAGTTATGCGGACTGTGCCATTAACGTTGTTGAATCAAAATAATTTTTTTTTTTTGTTTTATAATAAATTCACGATTGCATATAATGTGAAAATGTATAAAGTAATAATCATCATATAATGTAAAACCATAAGACCACACGCGCTTTAAAAATTAAAGTTGCAATAAAAAAAAATAAAATCAAGTCTTAAAACAACACAGATAGTAATAATAATAACAACGATAATAATAATGATAATAAATAAGAATAACAAACACAGAACTTTAATTTTGCGTAAAATAAGATTTTTTTTGTTTGTTGTTTTATTTTGGTTTTGGGAACATTCAGAAGATTGAGCGAGGATATAAAATTTAATATTTGATCGTGTACCATAAGAATTGTTGATGATGTTGATGGGAGGTTAACA
The DNA here is from genome assembly GCA_932526605.1 of Nephrotoma flavescens. Classification (NCBI taxonomy): domain Eukaryota; kingdom Metazoa; phylum Arthropoda; class Insecta; order Diptera; family Tipulidae; genus Nephrotoma; species Nephrotoma flavescens. The sequence continues at coordinate 63,939,829 of OW052222.1, read as the reverse complement.
ATTTTTTTTTACTTGCTTTTTTTTATTAACTGCAATCGTTATAAATCTTGAAATTTTTTTTTTATTATTTTATTTATAATTTATGATTTTAATTTTTCATTTTATATTTTCGTATATTGCTTGATTGATGCAATAATGTATGGACGGGGTATAAAGGTGGATAAGAAAATTACGATTTTTTTTTTAAAGATGCGATTAATAATTATAAGAGAAGTTGTTTAGTCATGTCTTGTATGAGATAAGTTGTTAACAATTGTTGCATGTTGTCTATAATGTAATTAAGCCTAGTTATCAACATTGGCACATTGCAAATTAAATTTATGACGTATCGCATATTTCAAATTTGAACTGATGGTCTCGACAACCTTTATGTATTTCGATAGAATTAATTTTTAAACGAGTTATCGCAATACATTACGATTTGTAAGACTGTGTATTTCATGCATTGATGATCTCTTGAATGCAAGCAAACCCAAACTCATTGGGTTGTGCTATACATATTTGATTAAGACCCATTGAAATTGTATTAGTGTTATTACCTATGTACTATGAAATTGAATCAAACTCGAAAACTCTAAAATCATTTTGGTTTATAATAATGAATTACTATGATTAGTCATACTTTCTCCCCTTTGTATCTCCTAACTCCTACTAGACAGTACCATCACTCTATTCAGAGTTATTATTTTCAGTTTTCTCCATGTTTTCCCGAGTTGTTTCCCATATAATTGGTCCCTTTCTTAGTATATGTGTCCAATTCGTCTCTATTTTCATTTCTTAATTTCGCGCTCAATTTCGATTTACCTGGTCTGCCGCAAAAGTTCTTCGTTTGTGATAGTGTTTGGTCGGAAGAATTTTTTTTTAGACGCCTTACGCATTTAATCACGAATATATATTTGAAAACCAAAGTTTTAATTAGAAAATTTATCAATTTATTATGTACTGGGCGAACATCGTTCCGCCCCAAACTACTTACGAAAATTGATTTTGATGAGAGAACAAATCAAACAACTCAACTCAATTCTTAAGAGACGATTGAGTTAAATGGCCATTCCATTCACTTTTACATCAAATTTAACACTTAAGGCAGGTTTATGGTTGTGTTCGTTCGTTCGGTAATTTTTTCGACCAATCATCTCTTGTGGAAAAATCCAGAAGAAAAAAATCGTAATTTTTGAGCAATATGATTTTTTGTAAAAATTGTCAGTAGAAACGAACGAACGCAACTATAAAGATGCCGCCTTTATGGTTGTATTCGTGATGTATTGAAAAGTGAAATGTCGATTCAAACTCAAGCATCTATCGAAATTTGAGTTGTTTTCAGATTTTTTCTCTCAGTGTGGAAATGAATTGGAATCAGTTTTAGATCAAAATAATTTAATGTATTTTATTCGAGTGGAATTAAAAGGAATCAATACTTAAAAATTAATACTTACTTTTAAACATTGGTAAACAATGTTTTTCGGTTTTTTGTCCAGCGCGTAAATGAACAATGATGGTTTGCCAACTCTCGAACACGCGACGTACAACTGACCATGAGAAAAATACGGAAATTCCAGATTTATTCCGCACACTCCCAACGATTGACCTTGCGATTTGTTAATCGTCATAGCGACCTCAAAAACTAACGGGGAACTGAATTCGCTTGAAGTCGAACAGTTTGAATCCTCTCCTTTGAATTTGCTCTTAATGATCGTCGCTTAAATTACGTTGTTCATCAGTTTCTTCACAGCCAATCGCGTTCCGTTACACAATCTCGGATGATTTAGATACGCAGCATGATTATGACAGACCCTATACCTTGAGCATCAGGTTATGCGGTGGTATTCCCGGCAAATGAAGCGCATTCAAAAAATCGGTCGGATAGTTGGTTTCCTCGTCTTGATTGGTCACTCACACAACAGCAGTTGATGAGTCGTTCTGTAACGCGACTCTCATGTTCGTGGTCAACTGCAACTTCTTCACATAGCGCCACAAACTTGACGATTTCAGACATGCGTTGAGTTCATCTGCAGCTGTTGTTCCCCGAATGCCAGGTAGCGTTTCACGAAAAACGCTGGCCATCAAAATATTCGCTCCACCAACACGCCTTGAGTCACTTCGTAAATCCTTCATCGTTCAATTGAACGCTTCCAATGATCGTTTATTTGCCATTGTTTATTCGTCCCAGATGATGATTTTCTATGATTGCAAAACCTTGGCCAACGCCGATTACTTGGCAATTGAGCACATTGCCTTGTTATCCGCGTGGATATTTATCGGCAAATTCAATGCAGAATGTGTCGTCCGGCCCTCTTCTAGTAATGTGGCTGCCATTCCCGATGATGCAACGGCTAACGCTATTTGAGATTTTGAACGAATTGTGGCCAAAAGCAATAAAATCAGCGTAGGGATTTTGTACGCTATTCACACCAAATTCTCATGAGAGTTTGTATACGTTTACCATACAAATGAGAATAGCGTACAAAATCCCTGGCCAGAAAGGTTTTACATGTTTCACCGGGAGCATCGAGGAAGAATGTTTTCGATAGAAGAGGACAATAAGGTACAACCCTTCTATTATCTATTTCAATACCCTCCTGGTTATTGTTTGAATTTATTACAAAGGAATGGGATATCAATCAATTCCTGTAATAGTATCCGATAGTAAGCCCTTGGGAAAGCGCTTAGTACATTTACCATTATCCATACATGGTGAATTGATGTTGATGGCACCACATGGACCATGTATCATGTTTGTCGTTACAATCTGGAACAATTCTGGATCTACTGTTTCATCTGGGATTTCTGCTGATATAATCTGATCGATTTGTTCTGGTCTAATTTTGTTAATCAACGAAATTAAAATATGGACATGTGGCAATCCAAGTTTTTGCCATTCAATTGAATACATCCAGAACCGCGTTTCTCCAAATAAGTGGTGTTTTTCTATAAAATCGATTAAAGATTTTAGTTTTTGTTTGAAACCCCGTGCCGTTATATCATGTCGATCATTAGCTGATTTCTCTCTCTCTCTCTCTGGCTTTCACATCCCATGAAGGGATTTCGCCGCCCGCACAATGGCCCTCCATCCATCCCGATCCATTGCTCTCGTCCTCCAGTTTCGACATCCTAATGCTAGCAGATCTTGTTCAATGTCGTCACGCCAGCGTAGTCGGGGTCTTCCTCTACGACGTACTCCGGCTGGTTGTTGGTGAAACACTTTATTTATCATCCGTTGTTGTGGGGACCTTGTAACGTGGCCGAGCCATCTCACTCGATTGGATTTAATGAATCCGATGATATCGCTGCCTCCGAGGAGTTGCTTTATTTCGTGATTCATACGAATCCGGTATTCGTTGTTCGCAACTTTAATTGGACCAAAAATTGAACGGATGACCTTCCTTTCGAATGTAGATAACAATCTACAATCGTTAGAGGTCATGGTCCAGCTCTCGCTTCCGAAAGTCAGCACAGGTCTTATTAGTGCTTTATAAAGTGCGAGCTTGCACGACTGCGATAGATGTTTCGAACGCAATAATCTTGATTGGGCGTAGAAAACTCGTTGTCCGGCAGCGATTCGGGCTTTTATTTCTGCCTGGATTTCATTCAGTGATGTTATAACTGACCCGAGGTATTTAAAGTTTTCGACACCATCAAAATTGTGGTCGCCAATTCCGATATTTGCACTAGAGATGTTCCTGGGTGTTGTTAGATATTTGGTTTTACTGCTGTTCACCTCCAAACCAAGTCTTCTTGCGCAGCGATCGAGCGGTATGAAACTGTCTTTGATATCGCTAGGTCTTCGGCCAAGAAGCACGATATCATCTGCATATCCAAGAATTTGGCCGGATTTATTAAATATACAGCGCGGAGTTTCGATGTTGCTTTTTCTCACTACGTACTCAAGCGCCAAATTGAACAGCAAAGGCGCGAGTGCATCACCTTGTCGAACGCCAGATGTTATTTCAAAGGAGTCTGACACAGTTCCTTCAATTACGATTCTACATACAGACCCAGACGTTGTTAATTTACACAGCGAAACGAGTTTCTCTGGGATTCCTAGGCATATGAGCGCGGCCCATAGGTTGTCGCGGTTTATACTGTCATATGCCTGCCGGAAGTCTATATATAGTTGATGTATGGTTATGTTGTACTCCCAACATTTTTCCAAGATCATCCTCATGGTAAAACACTGGTCCGTGGTTGATCGGTTGGGTCGAAAACCACATTGATAGTCGCCAATGATGTTTTCGGCGAAAGGGATGAGTCTGGCAAGTACAACATTAGCCAACACTTTGTAAGCAGCGTTCAATAAAGCTATGCCACGATAGTTTTCACATTTGAGACGGTCGCCTTTTTTATGCAGCGGACATATGAGTGCGGTCTTCCAATTCTCAGGCAGCTCTTCTTGGTCCCAAATACAGACGACGAGGTCGTATAGACTTGTTGCAAGAGTAGCGCCTCCGAGTTTAATCAATTCTGCGGGGATTCCATCGAGACCGGGTGCCTTTCCGTTTTTCAATCGACTAATGGCTGCGTCTACTTCCTCCACTGTGGGATATTCGACAAAGACCTCGTCACCTGGAGGAGCTATTGCTCTAATGGGGGTCACGTCGTCATTCCGATTTAGCAGATTTTGAAAGTAGGTTTGCCATACTGAGAGAACATCAGCCACGTTTGTTCTCAACTCTCCATTCCCGTCTTTGATGGCTGTACTTCTTGGGTGGAAGTCTTTAGTGAGATTCCTGGCGTTGGCAAAACAGTCCCTTGAGTTTCCTAGTTCCGCTTGGAAGCTGATGTTTTCGATGCATAATCTCATATGTTCGCGCTTTTTTTGTCGAAGGTATTTAGTCGTGGCTTTCCTAGCGCGGAGATATTCTGCTAGAGTGCTTCTAGTGTTGCGAGCTAACCTTTTTTCACGAAGCGTTCGTTTATTTTCGACGACCCTACGGCATTGGTCATCGAACCAATCATTGCGGGCTCTCGGAGGTCTTCTTCCGATGGTATTTTGCGCCGCGGTGGTTATGGCTGACTGTATAGCGTGCCACTGCTCCTCGATGTTAGAGGGAGCTTCTTCGTTGTTGCTGGGCCGCTCTAAATAGTTAGTGACAGCTGATTGGTAACTCTGCAATGACGCTTGGTCTTTTAGAGCATTGATATTCCATCGAACGGTCTTTTGTGCTTGTCTGTTAAACGTAGATGACAGTTTGCACTTATATTTAAATATGACAAGCATATGATCGCTGTCCATGTCTGCCCCCCTGTAAGATCTAACGTCAGATATGCTGGTGGAGTGTCTTTTAGACACCATGACGTGATCGATTTGATTTTCCGTTCTCCCATCATTCGATCTCCACGTTACTTTGTGGATTCTCTTATGTGGGAAAAACGTACTTGATACAACTAAGTTGTACGTTATTGCCAGGTCGGTGACTCGTTGGCCGTTGTTATTACTAGTTAGGTGCAGGCTGTTAGGACCGATGTGCGATGTATTTTCTGCACTCCTACCGATTTTTGCATTAAAGTCGCCCACGATGATTTTGATGTCGTGGTGCGGTATGTTATTGATAACTTCCTCCAGTTCGACAAAGAAAAGATCTTTGATGTCATCTGATTTATCTTCGGTGGGTGCATGCACATTAACGATCGTGATGTTAAATTTCTTAGTGCGAAGTCTGACCGTGCATATCCGCATGTTGATAGGGCGGAAATCGATGATATGATGCTTCACGCGCCGATGGATGAGGAAGCCAACTCCAAATTCTCCTCCGTTCTGATGGCCGCTGTAATGAAGAGTGTAACCATTGGTGGTGTCATGGATCCCACTCCCAGACCATCTAAGCTCTTGTAGTGCAAGTACGGCTAATGTGTAACTCTTTGCTTGGTTCGATAGGTTCTGGAGATCTCCAGGTCTTAAGAGGCTAAGCACGTTCCATGTTCCCATTTTTAAAGCGTTGTCCGTGTACAATATCCGAGGTCGAGTTTGTAATGAATCCGATATGGTTATCCGAGGCCTTTGTTTAGGGTTCATAACTTGGTGAGTTTTTATGAGGGGAGGTTGTTGGCCTTCCGCTCAACCCGCTTGTTACGTGTGTGGGTCACGTACTGGTGAGAATCTTGAGGCATCCAGTCCTACCATTGGTGGGTCACGTACTGGTGAGAATCTTGAGGCATCCAGTCCATTAGCTGATTGGCCTGGCTATAAATATTTTTTCATTTCGTACCACTGCGGGTTACTTGTAAATGTGATTAATAAATCTTATTTACCGTATGCATGTACGTAAGCCATAGCATCTTGAACATGTTCCTGCATATTCCGAGGACTTCAGGGGTTTACATTGCCAGCCACATTATTGTTTATGGCATCGTGCAAAAGAATGTATTCTTCGGACTTTAATTTTAACTGGTTGAATCGAATATGACGGAGATGTTCACTTTCAATTTAAGCGAACATATCGACAATAAATTGGTGGTATACATATTTGCATTTTAATATGTCGTTGTCCATATTGGTCCGAATCATAAGCCTGTGTGCATATAAATTCATGGTGCTAACTTTTTTATTCATTTCTTCACCTAAAAGTTAAAAAAATGTATTGTAAATATAAATTTGTTTATTGAATTTGTAATTGTTATATTAACCTGTTAAAGGATCCCTTTGTTTGATGTTTATATGGTAGCTCCTCGCCAATCCAAAAAATTAAGGGACACTGTATAGTACGTTGTAAAAACGATGTGTATCTGAAATGACTTGTGTGGTGTTGTTGCGGCGCATAATGCGTATATCGCGTTGTTCGAATGCATCGCCAACCATTACTATTTCTACTTCCGTCACTGTTGAAGCATTAAAACGCCGCGCATGTTCGCCAATAGGCACTTTATTGGCTTTAATAACGATCATATAATTATCGTTTTGTAATTGATTGGAAACTTGCTTAATCAATAGGTTGATGTTATTTTTTTCTGCCAAAAATGTTTCTAAATCGGCTACGATAGCTCGTTCATATATTACTTGAATGTGATTGTACTCGCAACGGATTTTAGACTGCTCTTCTTTATCTCCCATAAAGTAAATTTGTAAAAATTTTGGTGTTTCCGTGAGTAAAGGATGTAAAGAGCCAATTTTGTGATAAAGCTGGCTCTGTTTCTTGAATGTTGAATTAAATGTGCGTCCTTGTCCATCCGTATTAGTAAAGATATTGGCAGCGAAAAAAGTCATTTGAAAACAATACTATTAAATTTCCTTAATTTTTTTTCAAAAATAATTTGGACTCTGTCGTGTTGCCATCCATTAGCGTTTTCAGTGGCTCTGGTGGTGGGTTTAATGTAGGTAAAACCACTTTGCTTGATAAACAACACATGGCTGCGGTTTCATTTTTAAATTTCGGAGTGTGCGGCAATGGGTGCATTCTCTATCCATGTAACCAATTGAAGTTTTCGAATGTGTGTAATATTCGATGTCTGTATCATATTCAAATGCGATGCGACTGAATGGTGACAATGTTAGTACTCTTGTTGCTTGCATGCGTACTCGATTATTCAATTGCACCACACTTCTGTTTGAACCCGTCACACGATTGCGTGATCTTCGAACTGTAATTCTCATTTGTGCAAGACGTCTTATGCTGTGTGCATTACTTTCTAATGCGCGGGTGGTTGAAATGAGCAATCGTGCATCCACTCTTGTCGCTTCTTCTTGTTGTGGTGTTAAATTCGTTCGTATTCGTTGTCTATTGCGAATTTGTCGGGCACTACGACGCCACTACGTTTGAACGTCGTCGTCCAGGCATTTTATGCGGTATTATTTCACTACAATTTGGGAGATCGGATGTAACATATGTGTGCTAAAATATATGCTTTTCAGGTCTATGTAAGCTAAAAAGGAAAATTTTCGTTGGTTATGTAATTTGTGCCCTTAAGCGAATTGTGTTATTTATTACATTAATATCACTATAAAATTTATTTACCACTTCACGATAACTTTAAAAATATTTGTATCTATATTGTAGATATTGTTTTGAAATTTCGTATCATAAATTCACATATTTAAAATTGATTGAAAGTGTATGATGAAAGTTAATTGAATTGGAAGTTCCAAATGATTGAAACGATTGTACAGCACAATGAAATATCTAATACTGCAATGGCAAATGAAAAACCATTTTGATTTTGTTTTTTCAATAAACACCACTTTGTAATATATTTAAGGTTACTACGATCTATGGTTTTACTTTTAACATTATTTGCAGCAGGCACTTGGCGAAATACACTTACACTTAATAAACACATTTATTAAAGTCGATGAAGTTAGCCGAGCCCGAATTTTTTGGTGGATTTCTTGGATAAGTGTAGCCATCCCGAAAAAGTGTAAATACATTAAAAAATGTAGCACCATCCCGGAAAACAATTTATACGTGAGAAAAACAAAGAATATAGAAAATAATATTTAAAAAAAAAAAAATACTGGTAAACATTGTTTTTTAAAATTATTTAACCCGAATAGCGATTTGTGTAGTTGTTATGGGTTCACATTAAATTCTATACCGAAATACCTGGAGATAAAGCCACGAAGCGGCATATATGGTCAGACAGGCCACGATACTAGCTAAGATGTAGAATTGCCTCAAGTCCATATCAGGTGGAAATAACCTTTTTTAAAATTTATTTGTTTAACCCGTATAGCGATAATTTGTGTATTACTATGGGTCCAAATTAAATTCTATACCGCAATACCTGGAAATAAAGCCACCAAGCGGCGTATATGACCAGACAAGCAACGATACTATCTAAGATTGGACAGGGGCCAATTCTACATTTGAACTAAAAACGTGGCCTTTCTGACGATATATTGGTGGCTTTATTTCCTAGTATTACGGTACAGAATTTAGTGTGGACCCATAGCAACTACACAAATTATCGCTATACGGGTTAAACAAATAAATTTAATAAAAGGGTATTCCCACCTGATATGGACTTGAGGCCAATTCTACATCTTAGCTAGTATCGTGGCCTATCTGGCCATATATGCTGCTTGGTGGCTTTATCTCCAGGTATTGCGGTACAGAATTTAATGTGGACCCATAGTAACTACACAAACTATTCGGGTTAAATAAATAAATTTTAAAAACGGTTATTTCCACCTGATATGGACTTGAGGCAATTCTACATCTTAGCTAGTATCGTGGCCTGCCTGACCATATATGCCGCTTGGTGGTTTTATCTCCAGGTATTGCGGTATAGAATTTAATTTGGAGCCATAGTAACTACACAAATTATTCGGGTTAAGCAAATAAATTTAAAAAAGGTTATTTCCACCTGATATGAACTTAAGGCCAATTCTACATCTTAGCTAGTATCGTGGCCTGTCTGGTCATATATGCCGCTTGGTGGCTTTATCTCCAGGTATTGCGGTATAGAATTTAATGTGGACCCATAACAACTACACAAAACACTATTCGGGCTAAATAATTTTAAAAAACCATGTTTACCAGTATTTTTTTTTAAATAATATTATTTTCTATATTCTTTGTTTTTCTCACGTATAAATTGTTTTTCGGGATGGTGCCACATTTTTTAATGTATTTACACTTTTTCGGGATGATTACACTTATTCAAGAAATCCACCAAAAAATTCGGGCTCGGGCTAACTTCATCGACTTATTTATTAAACACTTTTATTTTTTTTAAACAAAGAACATAGTTTTAGTTATTGTAAGATGATTGTAACCTTGGAAATACTGAATATGTATGTATATATCATATATTAAATTTGAAAAACAAAAAATTCATAAAAATGTATTAAAGACAACCAACCATTTTTGTGGTTACATTTAAATTTAATATTGTTGAAATGAAATCGGTTCATAAATAAGAACTTTAAAAAAGCGACCACCACCCCCCACCTAGGGGCTCTTACGCAAACAAAAACCATCCGGAGCACCACACGAACATATGGTGTGAATATAAGTTAGATAGCTTCAGCGGTTTAGGCGTGATTGTCGGAGCGAATTAGATTGAAAAAAAAAAACAAAAATTTGAAAAAACAACATTTTTCTATTATTGTTTTACAGGGCGCAGCAACAATGATGGTGAATATTTTGCGACGAAAAGTTTTATTTACGCCAACCGCATTATAAATAAAAATGATAATTGTTTTGCCTTTTATTAATTATGTTATATTATTATATTAAAGATTTCACGCTTAACTTAATAACTTTCGTAAATATGTAGTTGTTTAATGGTTATTCTTTTCAGTATTTTCAAGTAAATTTATAAATAGAGACATCTGTAAACGGATTTTGAAATTACAGAAAGCTCGGTTTTGCAATCGCATAAAATTGAAGTTTTCCACGTTTTATTGTTTTATTAATAATATTTAATTAAGAAAATCAACGATGTCAACAATGTTGTAGACATTTCCAGTAAATGAAATCAATGAAAAGATTTTATTATAAAAATAATAATTTTTGTTACTACATGGTGGCTCATAAAATCACGTTTTCTCTTTAATTTTGTTATAAATGGGATCGTTTAGATTTCTATTAAATCCATCGTTCATCTCGAAAGCTCTGATGTGCATGGTACTAGAATTCACTAAAGAAGTTAAATTTATATTTTAAATTAACAGACTCTGCCTGTACACATGGGATCTGTGCTGAATTCTGTACTCCAACAGAGGGTTCATAGTTGTATTTTTATTTACACCAACGATCCTAATTGTGGAAGAAAATTTGCTTTGGCATCCTCTATCTGGTGGGATTCAAACCCAGTACTTCCCAGTGCAAGTGCTGAAGCTAAATCGATTCTACTACTTGTCTATTAGACGATCTTCATCTCCTTGATCCTTACGACATTTGTGTACCAGAAGTGGCAGAACTTTTGAATATATAGGACAGTTTGACCAAAACTATATTAACATTAATTTTTTGCTTTAGAAATCAAGTGTGGTATATTATTATATACCTTTTCATTTTCTTGGGAACTGTGTTTTGTATATTTTTTCGTTTTTAAATCGTTGTATCATGTCTGTAAATTATTTGTCTGAAACAAAAATTTAAAAATTATAGAACATTTAGGCGAGTAATAATAAAAATGTGTGACACAATTAAATTTTTTTTGATAATTAGATTTTAATGTGTCAAATCTAAAGGGATTTTCAATAAGAGCGAGTCGTTGGTGGCAGCCTGCGGTGGCCATGTTATTGTATTTTAGTGGCGTCTGTCTAATAATTTGTTTTCAGTCACTGATGCCAAATCACTATGACAAGTTACGCCAAATGACAAAATCATTTTTAGTGATGAGGCCCATTTTTGGATGAATGGTTAAGTTAATAAGCAAAATTGCTGTATATGGAACGACGCCAAGCCGTAATTGACCGATGCCCTTAATTCCAACATAACTAATAACATCGCTCAAATTCAGCCGGTTCGATGCAACAGAGTCATTGAAAATTGAACGACTCGGATCCGTGCCACCGTGAGAAGCCGCGGCTGAGATTCGATGTTATATTCCATAAATAATGACATACATGGACTTTTCAAATAAAAAGAGAATTTCGTAAATACCTCACACGCAGCTGGTTTTATCCTATTTGAACATCGACTCACTCTTATTAAAAAATCGTTTACTTGCGACAAAATAAGAGGTTGAAAATGTATTGAAAAAAGTATTGTTACGATCTCGCCTGTTGGTCTGAACGTTTTCCGATCCGGAATTTAAAAAATCTCATAAATAAAAATCCCGGAAATTTAAATAACGGAAAGCAAAAATCCCGGAAAAGCCAAAAGGATTGAGCCAGGTTGTAACGGTATATAAATATTTCACAATCTCTCAGATCCAAAAGTTGTTATCGGATTTGCCCTAAAATCGAAATTTCACTAAAATTTCAAAAAAAAAAAATAACTGTATTAGTTTTGTAGTAAATCTTAATTTAGAAACCATTTGTTCTTAATCGATTTTTTAAAATTACTTGAAAAGCACATATTTAACGGAAAAATCATATACACTCGTAAATGATGGGCCGATTCATATGTAATCCTATTTCACTTCTATCCTGCGCTCTGTTAGTTGAATATTCTCATATACTTTAAGGGATCCCTTTCGAATATAGGATTTATCGTATTCGTACTAATAATTTAATTTAAGTTTTTGATCGATGCACATTGCACACCATCGCGTTTGTTTTTCTAATGTACTTTATACATCAGCTTGCGTATTATCACGTGAACATTGATTAGATCAAAAAATTATGTGTTCCAGAATCGGTAGTCAGCTTATCAAAGAAGAATGACAACGAATTGCTACATACACATTTTCACTTGTAAAATGGTGCGCTTACGAAAATATTTATCCATATGTGTAAAAACAGACTCGTTTAACTAAAAATAAGATGAATCATTTCTGTTAAAAAATATTTCTTCTTGGATGTGTTAAAACGGTCATCGTTATATTGCAACATGCGGCATATATAAATGTTTGCGCCCCACGACATGCAATGTACCTATAATAGAATATTAGTTAGCACCTGATTTGATTATCTATGTTTTTTGGTATCGAGCTAACATGCAGAATAATAACAGGAATATTGTACAATAAGATAAATGTCTTGGATACTTAGAATTATTTATAGTCCGCTGTGTAATAACATAAAAGCCTGGAGTAATTACGATTAGCTGTGCGAGGAAACTTGTTGCCATGCAATGAATGAAATTAATTTCTGTTGATTTACCGCTTCGAGATGAATTTTTCTGTTTTATCGTTGATTAATAAAAAATAATATGGTGTGTATACGTAAATTGGTGTTCAAAGGTACAAAGTACTCGAATATTTTATGTTATCCGTCAATTTAATCAATTTTCGCGCGCAACATAGCATTTAACATAAAAACTTAAAACTGTATAATTGGAAAGCGGAATCGATTAAAATCGTTGATGAAATGTGGGGATTCGTAAATTTATTTATTGGAATTACAACTAGTTCTGTTCGTATACGTTTTGCATGGAAGAAATATACAATCATATCAAACAAAATGAACTTATGCTTTAACAAAATCTGCAACCCCAAAATTCATCTAAACGTTTTGGCTGCAGTAAACCAAATATATGGGGCAAGATGCCAAACATTATCCAAATGAATATATGTTCCAATCGGCTTAACTTGGTGTTTTGAAGGTGTTTTGTGGTTTATTTTTAATTCCCGTATTTTAAAAAACCTCTGGTTTTATGCAGGAATTAGTTAGCATGATGTTTGGCCTGGAATTCAGACACGCTTCAACCTGAATGATCAGTGTACGCTTAGTTCTTCTATTGTACATGTATGATTCCCCAGAATTGTGATGTCTGGGAAGTTAGCCCGTAAACGATCCCGCAAAAATGCGATGACAACACTAAAATACAAATATCACGATACTTGACAATGTCATCCCGAAAAAATATTTATATCACGATATTTTTGAATGCCATCCCGGAAAAAAATATATCATGACAGTTTTTTTACTAATTCATAAAAATACTAATTCATAAACAATTTGTATTGAAAACTGATGCCAACCCGGAAAAGATTATGTCACAATAAAATTCCTAACAAGAAAACAAATAATTTTTGAAAACAAAAAAACCTGTATGATATCAAAAAAACATGAAATGATATAAAGTTAGTTATATAGGAAAATTAAGTACACGAGTAGGAAAACACAAAATAAACCAAAATAATAATACAAGTGGCAAAAAAACTGTATGAATTAGAGCTCCGCCATAGTCATCTGAATTCGTAGAAGATGCCCATTACAAGAAACCGGACTATACCTCTTGTTGCATAAGCTGGCCAATCCCGGAACTTCAAAACCTATATAGTCCGGTTTCTGGTAATGGACATCTTCTACGAATTCAGATGACTATACCGAAGCTCCAAATTTTAGAATTTTTTTGCCACTTGTTGAATAAAAAATCGATAATCGCTAAACTATAATCAAATTTGTAATTCCCAACCCATCGAATTTGTAAAATTGTATTGACGAGCAACTACGCATTATTGATTTTTCGATATATTTTTTCGATTTTTTCCCTATGTACACCTATAAACGAGACAGAGAAACCGCAAAAATTTCACACTGTATGAGTGATGCCACACTAGGGTAACTGGTATCCGGTATCTTCTTCGTTTGTTTCCCCTTTACCAATAAAATCAAAAAATTGCGGCTCAGATAAATCCAATTTTATTTATAAATGTAAAAGAAATGAAAAAGTTACCAGGTAAAAATTACACTAGTGTGGATATGCATTATGCCACACTAATGGAAGATTACTTGTTACTTTCCAGCCTATACCAAACCATAAATTTAACAAATCACTCGGACTCTACCCGTTTTCTCACTATTTCAATTTGTATAGACTCACTGAAACGATTCAATAACCAATTCACGATATTTATTCAAACTACTTACGAGGAAATTCGTCTCTAAGGACCAAACTGTTACCTTGTTAAAGTTAGCCGAAACTTGCCAGCCGAAAATAAAAACATGATAATGCGGATTGTGTCTTTGGTTTGATAGCCGAAAATAAAAATTCAATAATGTTGATCAATTATACTGTTAAAATTAAGGTTGATTTCCTAAAACACAACATATCCGTTCCGCTTGTCAAAAATAGATATTAATTATATATTATATTTTGGAAATTTTAATTTGTGGGAGATTATTAGAAGAGATTAATAGAATCAATACAATTTAGTACGTCTTTTATTGCAAAAACTTCTCGTTTACGATTTTTTCGACATGCCAAATACTATGTGAGGTTATGTCGCCCGCAAAAACTTGAAATTGGGTTTAGTGTCCGCTCCGTTTTTTTCTCCTCCGTTCATTGTGTTCATATTTTCGTTTTTTCATATAAATTGACTGTTCTCATAAAATGTAGCGGACGGAACGGATACATTCTGTTTGAACCTGTAGCCGTAAGTTTCCAGCCGAAAGATAATGCAGATAGTGTCTTGAATACAGCAAAAATCAGTCATGAACTCGAATTTAGGAGAATTTTGGATCGGGTTACATCATTCGGGTGAAAGAGAAATTATTTCAGTTTATAGGAATTTAAAAATCGATAGGAGCGAGAGTATAAAGAGAGTTTTAAAATAGTCAAGACACTATCTGCATTATCTTTCGGCTGGCAACTTTCGGCTAACTTTAACAAGGTGTTGATCAATATATTTCAGCCAAAAGTTACCAGCCGATATTTAAGAAAAATTATCTTTAAGTTGATATTGAAATAAAAGTTTTAGTTTATGATATGTTATGCCTACTGCAGACCAATTGTGAAGAAATTTTGATCGGGATACAGGGGTGTAATTTGTTAAAATTTCCATAGTTCAATTTCTGAAAAATTCATTGAATGGCCCGGAGCGTTTAATTTAATTTTGCATTGATGCCACTATGACCATTTGATAGGCCGTAATGCAGTATTTCCAGCAGAATTTCTTCAAAATTGGACTGTTGTTAATAGACATTACGGCCATTTGATAGGCCATAGTGTAATCAATGCGAATTTAAATTAAACAAGAGTGCCGGGCCATTCAATGAATTTTTCAGAAATTAAACTATGGAAATTTTGTCAAATTGCAACCTCCCCATCAGAACGCATATTTTGATCCAGAATTGGGAGACGAAACCACAAATACACAATTTTGAATATGTGTGCTGTCATTTATTATACATGTATGCGTGTTGTTTTTTTGACCATATGCATGACAATTTATCGTACCGGGTGGGATCGGTTCCAATTTTTAGTGCTTCCCTTCTTGTTTTGAGACATTCTCCCATGTTATGTATATGGGGAATTTGACTTATAAATTTGAACTGTCAGTGCTTCATATTCATCGTTAAAGCAAAATGGTAAGTTTTGAAGTGAATTTATTTTTTAACGAGAGTTTTGTTTGTATTATATTATTATATAATTTAAAAATGTAAATTGAAATATTTACAATATATTTATCTATTTGAATACCCCGTGTGAATTTCAATACAAATATATTATATCCCATTTTCAACCAAAAAAACATGGCTCAATTGAAGTCCAAACCACACAAATGTGTGAGTAAAAAATCATAGTATGTAATGGCGTTTTTGATAAAAAATTTCACTTGTTTTGAAGTACAACCAACACAATTGTGTGTATATAGTTATAGTGTTATTTTTCGGACGAAATAAGTTTGAAAGGAAAACTCAAATGTCTAAGTTGGTTCAAAAAACTAAAAAAAACAAATTTTTGACATGGTACTTTTGCCCTACTCGCACAATTGTGTTAGTAAAACACAAAAGGATATATCTATGAGAATCCCGCGTGTCTCACTGTGCTTCTTTTAAGCACTGCATCACGCTTCAATATTACTTGTAATACATTTTTAATTGCTAATTTAAAACCTTATTTTGTTTTGCTCTTTCGAAAATAAAATTTAAACTAAAATCTGCATCTCAAAAATGGTCTTAATTTTTTTATTTGTTTTCTATTTTTGTTGAAGCTGCTTCACCGAAAACATTTTCTGCGACACATTTTTCAATAAAAACTTTTTCGGTGAAGCAGCTTCAACAAAAATAGAAATCAAATAAAAAAAATTAAGGCCATTTTTGAGACGTAGCTAGTTTTTTGTTTAAATTTTATTTTTTGAGTTTGAAATGGTGTGGCGTTACGTCCGAACAAATTAGATGTGTTTATTAATACAAACACATTTATTCAACACTATTGCGTTCCGGTAAAACTTCTCTCCTTTCAATATTTTTGGATCAAAATAGGCGTTCAGAATTTCTTTAACCCGTTAATTTCGTTTCGCAAACGCGGGTGCAATTTCGTTAATTCAATATGTCTCCACAGATAGGCAGTTTAATAAAATAAAAATATTTAAATATTTTTAATATTTTTAAATATATTATTTTAAGGCATGCTAACCTAGAACGACAGGACATTCAATGCGTTTTCGATATATTTAATTAGCGAAATTTTGATAAATAACACCCCTGTATCCCCTTCAGAATTTCTACATAATTAGGCTGAAGGCTGAAGGTTAACAATATTATTACATATTATTATTATATATTTTGTAAAAATTAAATATAAAAATATTATTATTAATAAAACAAATAGTTTTTAAGTTTCATTTATGTGAAATTACTTTATTATTCGATATCGATTTCGATATTCAAGATATCATCGTCAGTAATTAAAACTAAATACCTTAACAATATTGCTTTTCAAATTATAATTATTGATCTAAATATTTGTATTTCTCAAGTCTAAACAGAATTATTTTTTACAACCACCTTCGCATACTAAAACATTCAAATCTGTTGATGTGTTGTTGAAATAACTTTTCGGGTGATAACTTTCGGCTGAAGAATGTTGACCAACGGTGACGTATTTATATACTTGCGGCTGAGAAAGCCAAGACGCAATCTGCATTATCGAGTTTTTGATCTTTCGGCTGGAAACTTTCGGCTAACTTTAATAGTATCAAAATGTTGAGTTGTGGACTGTATTATACGAACTTTTTTTTGTTGTATCAACTATCTTTCGATAATAAAGGTTTTCTTTCGTTAAACCCTTTATTTTCCAAATAATAATAATATTTACTATGCGGGAGAGTATAATAGAGGTATATGGACAGACAAGTCAAACAGGCAAAATTGTTAATAATGGTCGTAGCGAAAAACCACTTACATATTCGGATTCAGCGTGAAATTTTACATTGGAATTGCATATAAAATAATTTTTTTCACATTTGGTTCGGATACACTATATGATATATTGATTCGATTTAATATATTTATTTGATTAATAATTATTTTTTACTATTTTACACCTTTTCGTTATTTAGTATATGTCCTTCGTTAAAGTTTTTTACTCGACTACTTAAAACAAAAAAATTATATAAAATAAAAGAAACAAAAAAAAGAATAAAAGGAAAGAGACAAATTCAAGGGTTGGTAAAACATCAATAAATATACATCAATAAATATGTTGGGTAAAGCGTCAATAAGTGTTGTTGCCGAATTATTGATCTTCCTTTTATGAATTTTTGAACTCCTGAAATTCATATTTTGAATGTTGAGTCATGATGTATAATCTTCTGGTAGAGTATTTTTTATACAAAATTAACAGATTAACTTGTATTTTCAAATAGCTAGACCGGATGCTTGACAATGAGCACTAATCACAAAAATCTAGATTAATTTGTAAAAAGTAGACCGGATGTTTTCGTTGTTTATGTTCACTTGACATTTCTAGTTGTGCTAATTTATATATATTAAATAATCTACCAATTGTAACGTTTTTTTTTTCGCCCCAAGTGGCGTTCAGGTGTCAACCCCTTAATTTAATAATTTATATGTTCACGATTGAATACTATACAACCTTATGGATGGAAATTGTAATATATTTACATAAATTCGTATTTTTTTAAATACATTTTATTTGCTTTAAATCTATTATTACATAGCTCATACTGCGTCAATAATGCGTCAATTTTTTTCAATACTTCTTTTTTTGCTTATAAATAAAAAAATCGATTATGGTAAGATTTATTGTATGTATATATATACTTATTTTTATTAATTTTCCTCCATTCACCACGTCGTGCCGCGTATTTTCCTGGTCATTTTGCTTTTCAGAATGGAATAACTGAAGTCAGTCGAGGATGTGATCATGGTAAGCTAAATCCCTCGTAGGTATGTAATTATCCGTGCTAATGGTAGTTCCTTAGAGTTTACCATTCGGTGGTAACTACAGATATTTTGTGCTTGTTTCCATGTTTACTCACCCCAACCACTGAGCCATAGCCGGGCTCACGGAATAATCCAACGCGGAAACCTCTGTAATTAAATAAATTCAATTTTGTGCCAACAACCAATCATCTGTGCAGTAACCAGTTTAGGACTGGAAAATTTCTAGCATTGGCTACCTCGCCTGTCTTGCAGATCGTTGCACAACAACAGCGAGAAGTTGGTTTAAATATTTGAAAAATTATATCTTGTTCATATATGGACGATTTTACGATATGTGAAAGTGAAAATTACTGTTAATGTTAGAAACTGTCCTAGCCTGTGTTATACGATGGTACTGCCTCGGATGATCAGCCTAAAGAAAAAATAACAATAAATTTTCAGCATTAATACGTTTCATAAATTCGAGCGCTTCTCGATAATTCAAAGAACAATAAAATTAATTTTTAGTATTTAATTCCTCAAAATTTTGAATGGTTCTTTGCATTTTGTAAAAAAAAAACTTCCACTCATAAAATGAAATCTAGTCAAAGTAATGTAGAAAATGCTCCCTTTTTTTCTTGAAGTACATACCAACAAATTTCCACTTTTGGCGCGTTGGATTTGTGTGGTTAAAATAGACAAACGATACTCCGTTGGACGTTTCGTTTTCTTTGTCTATCCTTTACCCACCACCTATATTTGGGACGAATTGTATTCACAATGCCAAAGCTCCTTCGCGTTTTATTTTTGATGGCTTTCACGAAAACTCTCGAATCGATGAAAGGTGCGAATGTCAGAAATTAAGCTCCCGTTTTAGCACGCCATTAAACTCAATAAAAATGATGATTGAAGTCGTTTGGTCTTCGTTTGTTTAGGGTTGGTCACTTGTTTTCATCGGTCACTTATACGATTAAATGGGGGAAAAATAATGAAAATTTGAAAAAATCCTAGTGTCTACGTACTCGAACACTTCGAATCGTGCGTAAAGATGAGTTTTAACGAATGTTCACAATAATGGCCGGTCTCCACTTAATACTGTTAAAGTTAGCCGACTCGCTCCAGCCGAATAATGTCGATAATGCAGATTCGAATAAACTTGAATACAGCAAAAATAAGTCATGAACTCGAATTTAGGAGAATTTAGGACCGGGTTATATCATTCGGGTGAAGGAGAAATTATTTCAGTTTGTAGGAATTTAAAAATCGATAGGAGCGAGAGTATAAAGATAGTTCAATAATAGTCAAGACACTATCTGCATTATCTTTCGGCTGGAGCGAGTCGGCTAACTTTAACAAGGTCTCCACTTACATATTTTTCTCGTGACGGAAAAAAAATCTAGTCAATTTTTTTTCTTGTGACATTTTTTAGTACATTTTCCAAAATACATACGCAAAAATGGTTTTGAGCATGCGCATTGAAATTTTGTCAAGAGAGGAAAAGATCAAAATATTCAATATTTTTGTCATGACGTTGTGCCAATTGAGCATAATTTGTGTTTTTATGCTCAATTTTGAGCGCACATTATATTACTTTGACATTTAAAATTAAAAAATCGTGGATGTTTTGTTTGTTAGAATCACAGCACAGCACACTATCTAAAATGACAAAGCAAATCATTTTTCTACGTAATCAAAACAGAGAAAATATGTCTAGTTTTTAAGAGTGTAGTAGTAAGTATACTATACTAATAATGTCATGAGCCGAAGCCATTTATTTTTTGTCAAGAGAAAAATATGCAAGTGGAGACCAGCCATAAGTCGTTTCGCAGGAATCACCAAACGAAAACAACTAGTGAGCAACCTCAATGACGGATGCTTGAACAAACGATTCCGTTCGCTGGGTTTATAAAATTATTAGTATTGGTCAACTTTCCTGGGCCGCTATTCTTGAAATCGGTGGAAATTTCTGTCGGCGGATAATTTGCATTAATTTTTTTTAAATTATTCGAATTTTTCAACGGCAACTTTAATCGTTTTTTTTAAATTTGCATAAAAGTCTTCTACTATTTTACAAAACGATTCCAATAACTTTTCTATCCAAACCTATGAATGGGATGTTTAAAAGGCCGAACTCACAATGTACCAGCAATAATGATGTATTTTACTTCTTAGAGACTAAAGTAGAGTAGTGTTACCAGATGTTTATAAGGATTTATATCATTCTCATGTCCATTTTTCCAAATTTAATAAAACTAAAATGGATAAGCAAATGCAAATAAATCAGCAAATCAAATTTTCTAAAGTTCAAAACAAATTTTCAATGAAAACTCGATAGCAACATAAAATTTTTTCGTCAGTAAAACAGAAAATGTATTTACTGTAAATAAAAAAGAAAGTACAGGAGTAAAATTTTCCACTTTCTTCTTTGATGTTGAAACACTCGAGATTCGACAATTTCCATTAAATTTTTACTTGTTCTGAGCGGAACAGAATTAAGGTGGGGTACTGTGACGGATTTCATTAGATGCAATTTTTCAACATATTGAATACGTCCAACATATGTATACGATTCATCCAACACATTCCCACAGATCAAATATTTCGCTAATACTAATTAGAATTTGGATTTTGGGATAGATTCCATGCGAACGGACTTGGAATGTTAGAAGGAATGTTTAACCACAGACAGGTAGATTACAATTGTGACACACGTGCATGAAATATAATTCACGAAATTTAAAGTTGGTGTTAAACAATAAAGTTTCGAACTGTAACGCGGAGTATTTTATTTGCAAAACGTAACAATATATAGACGCGATTAGGCAGGCCAAAAATTTTAAATTAAACATTTTCTAGGGCCTTATCATTTTTATAAACTTCTATCAAATAATACAACTTGTTATAGACTGCGCATAAATTACATGTCGAAATCATGTTAAATTTAAAATTACAAATCAGATAAAACTTAATTCGAAAAGAAAACTAAAAGATTTTTGTATGCTCAAGTAACGTAAGCGTAACGAAAATATAAAAAAAAATGTTTAATGCAACATCTAAAAGTTTTCTATTATCAGTTATTTAGATTTGTAAAAAGCTTATCAATAATACTTCTTTTTTTATTTTGATTTTTTTAGCGAGCGACGAGAGAAGATTTTTTTGTTGTTGTTGAAAGAAAAACTAAAGTAATGAAAAGTTTATTCTTGAACTTACGTCTATATAATATACTCGAAAAAGTTAAAAAAAAATTTGAATAAGTAGATTTTATTTGAATATACATAAATCAAGTAGATTTTTTCGTTATAAAATTTAATAAAATATCTATCGAACTGTCAAAAAAAAATTTAAATTGGAGAGTTATCTTACTGTTTTCTTATTTAATATTTTATTTTATTGTTGGTGGCACTCTTCAAAAACTCAGTCTATATTGTGTATTGTGTTCGCTACAGTCTTAAAAAAAAAGAATTGAATAGAGCGATCCAAACTTTTTCTTATATACTCTATTTTGTTGTACTTATGCGGTTGGCTCACGAAACTCATTCAATTCTTAAGACGAATATTCAAAAGTGTATAATGCAAAAAAAAAATTTCTTTAGTTCCATCTCAAAAACTTGGTCGTCTCTTCTCGATATAATATAAATATTATAATGCGGGAAAAACTCAATTTGTGTGATGAACTTTTTTAGATGGATACATAATAGTGTGCCACCCAATCCAAATCTACTATGCACAACCACATTAAAGATGAGTATGTATGTATATTTTATCAATGGTCGTCTAATAATAGAGTGAAAATCGTTTTCTTGTGTATTAGAAAATTTTCACTGTAATAACAATAAAAATCAACAAAAAGGTCTATTTCTCTAAACGATGTCTTTGTCTTGTTTGAATATTCATTCTCTCCGTCTGGGCACATTTCGTCCTCCACTACCGCATATACCCATCCGATTGCCATAAAATAAAATTCATCCTCTGTGATATAATTTGAGTTTTATTTTGCTGTGGTTCATACGACGGTATCTATTCTGGCTTTAAGTGTTATTATTCCAATAATTTTTTTTTGTTCTGGTTTATGGTTTTCGTTCTTGAATTTTTATTGTAAAGATGATTTTAAAAAATCGTAAAGATAAAAAAATAAGGTTTAATGGGCAGTAGAATATTTATCATTTTGTGAATTCTATTGTTTTGTAATTTAGCGCAGGATTTAATTGTCCGCAGGTGAACATTGTGTTCTGCACAAGCAGATTTTAAAATATTGTTGCGTTTATGTATTATGGGACGTTTTCAGAAAATTCTCGTCATTTTCTGGTATTTTCGAGCAACGCGACAACCAAAACGTTAAAACTAAAACTGTTATTTTTGTCTATAGAGCTTATAATCTAAAGACTCTTACAGATAGATGGTTATACTTGTGCAACAAGAATGCACAAAAGTATCAATTTCGAAATCCAAATGCAGTGGTATTGATTTTCGATTGTAAAATTGTGCAAAAGAGAAATTAGGTGGCGCCCGAGCAGGGGCCCTTATGCACAAAATTCTAATCTGTTTAAATTAATTTTAAAGAAATTTATCAAAAGTTTAAAAGAAAATTCGGTGAATGGGCCAATATTGATATCGATACAAAATTTTCTTCAATGTTTAAGCTCCGTTTTGGTTGAATGGCTATTCCAAGAAGCAGAATTGTCAAATTTGTTCCAGGAGCTATTGTTCAAAAACCATTACATCCACAAAAAGTTATTATTTGATGTGCTTTATGGCCCGAAGGAGAGCCATACGGATTGACCGATCGAGGTGAAACTTAATAATCAAGATTTTTCTATAGGTTGAGACTGTTGAGAGATCTAAGTAATTTTTGGACAAGGTCGCCCCATTGGCTGCCATTCTTCCATAGGAGCTATATCTTTTTTTGCAAATATTTTGAAAAGTATATAACAGTTACGAAAACCCGTTCAAAATTAAAATATCTTAAATTTAATTTGGTAAACAAAACCTGTTCACATAATTGTTTTAAATTTTACTGGAAATGACAAGTTTTGATATAATATTAATTTTATTTCACCAAAATTTCTAAGGCTTTTTAAGTAAATTGGGAGTCCCATGAAAAATGTTATGGATAGCTTTTGTACCTAACCTTGTTCTATTTCTGAAATGTTTTGTCGAAAAAGAGATTCAGTTATTAGTCACAATTCTTACAATCTACTCTACCATTACATTAATCGCCCTATAACATGACGTAATAATTTCATCGCTGAGTGAATCTTTAATAAGTTAAGATTTGGTTAAGGTGTAAACTACCAAGTATTATTAAATATTTCTGGGCGTATATTATGCTGATTATGCGTTGATTATGACGATAAGTCTTCCAATATACTGGAAATTGCGTTTGAGAATGACATTCCAAGAGGAGATTATATAGTCGTCTTAGGGAAATTAATGTCTTGAAATTTTCGAGAGTAACGATGGTCAAATATTAAAGCATGCACATTTCAATGCAGACACAGTTTTAACTAAAAAGTGGATATGGAATAGTGGTAAAAATTCAGAGTAGTAAACTGTCTAAGGATTGTAAAAAGTCTAAATAAAAAATATTCCCAATGAACACCCATTATATTTTATACCAAAACAAACAAACCCTACACACAGCGAATGACACATTGAAATTGTTTTGTACAAATAACACTTAGATCGTTATTCGAGTTACACAAGAATTCTCATCCAATTTTCCAATTTCCCATTTCACAAGCAATTTCATTTCACACGTACATTTAACATTCATCTTCGTATAAACATTAAATTGTGGATACATACGGTTCACATATGTATAAACTCGTATTTACTCACAAGCAACACACACATTCATACATACATATAAAAAAAACCTAATCTCTTTCATATCACTCCCATTATCAAAATGTGAAACGTCACATAACATTTTGATCATAACTCTAGACTACAACAAAAAAAAAACATATTCTATGCTGCTGCTACATAAAACACAAATGCATGAATAAAATATAAAATTTTTGCATATGGATATGACTACACTATAAAACAATTACAACAACACTATAAAACACACAGAAAGCTCAGAATATTTTTGTGTCATATATCAAAGGTTATGGGAACACAGATAAAGTCGTTTGTACATCTGTGCGATTTTTTGTTTAAATATGTCGTATGTACGATAAAACATAATTATGTGAACTTAATAAAAAGCTTGATGATGTTCTCTCCGAATATGGGTATGTACAACATAAACATTACTTTTTTAAAAGGGTCCCTTCCTCATGTTTAGATGATGATGGTGATATTCTGATAGAGGTTTTATTGCAAATGTTAAAGGAGGTTTTAGTTATACTTTGTGTATGTATTTTAAATATTTTAGTGTTACGTATACGTACCTTGATGTATGTGCGTTCCTTGAAAGTATAAATTGAAATGGTTTTTGTTCAGCTCTCTTCCTTGCTACGGAGACTAAAGTTAATTTGAATTTAATTAAAAGAATTAGTATCTCGAACAAGCACATACATCCAAAGTTTTTTCCAAATTGACTAAAATGAGCATTATTTGTTTGGTGGCAAAATTATTAAATTCTTCGTGTAACCCAATCATGTGGTAATATGATCAACGTGTTATAAGATTGCTGTACTTTTACCCACGTGGTGCATACGGAATTCAAGGATATACAGCAATTTAATATTGATAATGTTAAAATTCAATAACCACTATACGAAAAGACCTAGTTCCGTTCCTGTTTTCCTTATTCCAGAAGCTTTTCCTAAAATTATTTTTAAATCACCGCTTGCAAAATCGTCTGAAGTGAAAGAAAATATGAAAAAGTCACCAATCTCTAAAGGTACATAGTGCTAATATCTTATTGTTACTAATTTAAAAAAAAACAGCGTAAAGCAAACAACGCAAAATGGTGCCACGTTCCAAGATATGATAAAATTTAACGCCAAACATCTAATTAACGCAGAATACAAGAGCCAACACGAAGAAAAGAAACATGCAACAAAATCAAATAAAATGGTCCAACATCATCATGCATTTTGCGGTATGGTGCACATGACGGAACATGGTGCAACATTTAGCAACATCTCACAATATCAAGCCACGTCTTGTAACATTTCTCAAAATGACGGAAGATAGCGCAACACCAATGTGAAACATCATGCAATATGTTGCAACATCACGCAATATCGTGCAACATGAGGGACTCCTAAATAAATTTTTCGGAAAATACAACTCTTTGTAATTTTCTTTCGATCGAAAACCATTTCTCTCAGGTTCCATGTCCCACTAAGAACTCGTTTGAATAGGGAAACAAAGAAAAATATCTTAAACGATTTTTTCGATGTAAAGATTCATCGCAATCCATTTTTGAAATTAGAAATTTTTTATCAAAATTAAGCTCCACAAAACAAATTTTCCCAAAATTACTACCCATTGAAATAGATTCACATATGAAATCAACCCTTTACAATTTATTAAAATCGAGTCGGCCAAAAAAAATTAAATAATATGACTCGTCTTCTACCAAACCACCACTTGAGTACATTTTTTTAAATCAGGACCTTGCGCATTTGGTTTTTGATAGCAACATAAACGCCCCCTCAATAATTTTTATAGAAATCGTGGGAGCCGAAGGCAAATTAAAAAAATGGAAAAGGAACCCCATCGGCCAATCCCTCAGCGGACCGCAATGCACATCGAAATGGATCCCGTTGG